>JAENPR010002252.1:0-66257 GCA_018135685.1 Themeda triandra | reverse complement strand
TCGACATTAGCTCCCATCGATAGCAAATATTCTGCAATTTTGTGATAGCCTAGAGGAAAACACATCAAATTGACTTAATAGCCTGGAAAGAAGAACACATCAAATTGATATTAGGAGGCAGGACCTCGAGTTGCCGCAATGTGAAGAGCTGTGATTCCAGAGTTGTTTGCCTTGTTCAGATCAGCCTGATTTTCAATGAGATACTGGATAATATCCTCATTTCCCTCACGGTATAGTGCAAACATGAGAGGTGTGGCACCTGACAAAATAAAAAAAAAAAAACAGAATGATCGATGATTCTCCTGATTAGAAGAAAAAAATCCCCACCCCTTTGCAAACAAACAAAAGCCCCGCCCACCTCCGCCCCTGATTAGGATTACAAATCCCCACCCCTTTCTATCTAAACAAACAAAAGCCCCACCCACCTCCGCCCCTGATGGGCTGCTCGCCACGCGAGCGGCCGGCGCGGCCACGACCGCTGCCGCGCCGACTTTGCTCGCCTTCCCCGCGCATGCCGTCTGGGCGGCCAGGACCGCTGCCGCGCCGCCTTCCCTCAACTTCCCCGCGCATCGCTTGTGGCCGCTCACTACGCGCCGCCGCCCGCCGCCCGCCGCTATACCTCTCTCTCCCCTTTGCCTCGTGGCACACCCAACAGTTTATAGCCCTAATTTTTTTAGGGGAATTTCTAGCCCAAGCCCACCACTTCTATAAGCCCATACTCAAATAGCTTTCCTAAAAAAAAAAAAGTTGGTTCCGAGTATATCGCCGTCTGTGACTGACTCTGTATTGGTGCGCGGCTCGACTGCATAGGAATCAGACTATAATACGAATGCGAGTCTACACTAGCGAAATCAAAACAGGCGCATAAATGAATCAAACAACAATGGGCGCACAAATGAATCAAACAACAATGGGCGCACAAACGAGCGATGCAAATTGATAGGCAATTACCATCGAGTGTCGCAGCATTGACGTCGCACTTGCACTGCGTGATGATGAGCTTGCACATCGGTTTGTAGCCGCTCTGCGCTGCGTGATGAAGCGGCCCAGCAAGCTTTTGGGCGTCGGGGTTCTTCCTTTCTTCTGATGTTGCCATCTCTCCCCAAACTTGATCAACGTGGACATCTCGAAACCTTTTTGCGAACTCTGCACCAAAATTCCGTAATCAGTTCACCACAATTCGCATTCCCAGAGGTTATCGCAACTCACATCGTTCATGCGCATCTCCAGCGATTCGAGTAGGAAGGGGCCGGGGGAGCGAGAGGCTACTTACTCCTCGCCTGTACGATGTCCTTGTTGAGCACGGCGACGGAGAGGTTGACGAGGTTGCGCTCATTGCTGGCCTCGGTGCTCTGTCGTAGAAGCAAGCCGAATCTCTCCAACTCCTCCTGGGGCCCTTGCGACTCCGATGACGAGGCCGCCTCGTGACCGCGATCCCGTTCCGCGCGGGTCAGAGCGGAGCGGCGAGCTGAGCGCGGGGACGTTGGGGAGGAGCCGAGTCGCGGTCGCGGTGCGCGCTCGCGCTCGCGGCGGCGCTGATCGCCCGCCTCCATGGCGGAGCGGGCGAGCTCGAGCGCTCTCGGTTCAGTTGCGTCGGAGGCGGAGACGGGGAGGAGGAGAGAGCCGGAGAATGACTTGAGCGTGAAGTTTCAACTGGGGCGCTGCATACTTATGCTAAGGCCGCGCTCGATCAGTTGTAGAGAACATCGGGCGAAATTTGAATTCGAGTGCCTAGGATTCCTTTTCCCTTTATTATAAGCGCGATAGGGGAACAGGGTAGTGTCCATCGTGGTCGCCCGGCCCTGGGCTGTTGTTGGGCATCAGGAGTGTTTTTTTTACCGGTGGCTGCGAACCGACCGGGCGGCCGGAATCGGTAAACCGGCCGGTTTGTCCGGTTTTCCGGTAAAACCGCCTGAATTCAAATTCAAATTTGAATGGCGCAGTTATACCGGTTTGTACCGTATACCGCCGGTTTGTCCGGGGTTTACGGCCGTTTTTTTCCGGGCTTACGCCCGGTTTGAACGGTTTGAGCGGTTTTTTTAAAATTCAAATTTATTTTTTTTTTAAAAATGCTAAAAAATTCCAAAAAATACTTCATGATTTGTAGAATCCAATGATGTCAAAATTACTCAAATTTGAGTGTGTTTAGTATGTTTTTCGACCTTCATGATTTAATGGGCCTTCACGGGGCCGGCCGTGTATTTTTTTCTTTTTCTTTTTTTCAAACTTCTAAACGTCTAAATAAATATTAAACGAACTCAAATTTGAAAAAAATTTTACACCATTGGGTTCCATAATTCAAGAGATATTTTTAGGAATTTTTTCAGCATTTTTTTTCAAACTTCAAATTTGAAATTTGGGCCGGTCCGAACCGGACCGAACCGGAACCGGACCGTCCCGAAGGTCGGTAACCGCGTTTACCGCGGTTTACCGACCGGTAAAAACGCTGAGAGCAACACGGCGTGCGCGTGGGTGGCCCCATCGTTCGCCGCCGGCTGCATAAGCACTCTTGCGCCCACGAACGGCCCGGGCGCGCGGACATGGACCCATGGTGGGGTGCTCGTCGAACATCCGTGCCTTGGCCGTCGCCAACAGTTGCCCTCAAGCGCAGCGTCGCACCCGATCCCGGCCTGGTGCGTGCAGTGAGCGGCGTCGGCGCGCACGCGGCGCCCCAGGCGCGCGCCGTCGCGCCGGCACGGACACGGCGCCGTACAGGATGCCGCACGCCTCCAGAGCGTCTCGCGCGGCCTCGCCCTCGCCAGGTCCGCCGCCATCAGGAGATGGCCGTGCCGGGCACGGACCCCAGTCGCGCCGGGATCCGCCGCGACGCGCACAAGGCCACGCCGCGCCCACCAAGTCGCGGATCGCGTCGCACGAGTCGGCCACGGTGTCCGCCGCCGCCGCGCCGCGGCGCCCACGGAGAGGAACGTGGTGGTCCTGCTCATGGTCATGGCTTGCTTCTTGTCAAGTTCAGGACATCAGATCGATGAGACGCAGACTGAAATTACACGAGGGAAACACTTCTGCAGACAGTTAATCGACGCATTGACTATTACATTACAGCACAACGAGCTTCGCCATTATTCTCGCGGTGCTGGGCGGATCGTCAGCCGGTAGACATGGAGGCAACGACGGTGTGTGCGACGAAGGCCATGTCAGCCGTTGTCGCGGGGCAGCGCGGTGGGCGACGCCCGCCGTGATGCCCTCGGAGCCCGCGGCGACGTAGTGCGCCGCCTGCAGCACCTCCCACGCACCGCGGTACCGCCCGCGCCACCCACCGCAGCGCCGGCACCGCGCCCGCGTACAGCTGCAGGGACGACCGCCGTCGAAGATGGCCTCGATGCTGTCCCTGGCCGCCGTGGCGTTGTCGGCCGCGAGCGCCGCGACGGCAGGCACGTCCCGCGCGGCGCTGACGCTTCGGCGGCGCAGAGCGCGGACGCGCAGAGGGACGGCGTCACGTAGTAGCTGCCCAGCCTCCGGCACACCAGGTCGGCTGCTTCAGCGCCAATGCCGATGTCGACGTCGTCGAAGCCTCGCCGGCGCAGGCGCTGGAGGAGGCGAGGAAGAGTACGAAGAGGAGGACCGGAGACCAAGAAGACGACCCGGCCGCCATTGCCGCTGCTCGTCTCCGGGTTAATTTGGTGCTCAGTAACAGCCGGCACGGGCAGAGTCAGATTCACAGGGTCCGGGTGTTCTTGGGGAGTGATGGTGCCGCCGTGGCGTTCTCTGTCCGTTCCGTTCATGGTGATCCGCCACGCTCGCACGTTCTCTGTCGGTTCCGTTCCGCGCTTCTTCTCAACACGGCCGGCTGCAGGGTGCACGGGACGGCTGCCACGCGGGGTTTGCTTCATCGAAAGCGAAGTTTTGCAATTGATCTTGTAATGTCACATCGTCAACCAAAAGGTATAAAACGTAGTAGTATATTTTATCTCCAGATTATTAACTTTTTAATTGGTCTCGCATTGTTGCTTTACCGAACAAAAATGGGAGCAACCTTCAACCGCGTGAGTACATCGTGCATTCATTTATTGTTAAACTCTTTTATTTTTGTTTCGATATACAATCGACAGGTTTACAAGAACGGTTAATCTTTGCGTCGCTCCAGTGATTTTTGTGCAACTCTCACTCGAACCCGCGTGACCGTCCGATATGCGCGGTCAACGGACGATGAGCTCACGCAGCAAGCGGTCGGGGTGTGCCGGTTCGTGCAGCGCATGGAGGAGTCCGGGTACTGGTCATTGCTTTTCTGGACCGGAGCCTTCCAACTGCTTTTTAGTTTCTCATTGTCCAACGACGTCATCTCCTCAATTCTCTCATAGTCAGGCCGCCCACCCTACCGTTCTGCATGGAGCCATGCATCAGATTCATTCTAGCCGAATTACATCTAGAAGCATATTTTACTCTATCAATTTGGATGTAAATTTGGTATTGAATTGATGTAAATTGATTGTTTTTAAATAAAAATGATCAAAATTACTCAAACAATTATTGGATATTTCATAGAAACTACTCTAATTAGTTTGTTTGTGTTTATGTATTTTTGGCCTCGAATTTTTTCCTAGTTGCCCTTCAGAGAAATTGATCTGATTAATCTATTTGTATTTTTGTATTTTTTCCTTTGAATATCTTCTAATTTATCTTTCATAGAAATAGATTTGATTGGTTATTTTTATTTTTGTTTTTTTTTACTTTTTGAATATCTTCTAATTTGCGTTTCGTAGCATTGATCTAAGTAATTTGCATTTTGTTGATATGTTTTTTCGCATCATTTGATTTAGAATGTTTGTTTGATATTTTTTTATTCTTTAGATATTTTTTTTTTTTGCTTCATTCGAACCGGATCTAATTGTCATGGATATGGAGTGTTGGTCGAATTAAAAACATTAACTTTTTTACCAATCAAAGTGTCATGGATATGTTAGTGTAAATTCTACCTTTTGGTGCTGTAAATTCCACTTTTGAGACATAAGCACATAGTTGCACTATTGAATAATATAGCTAGTATGTGCTCCTCTCTGAACTGGTCTAATGCAGTATATTTTCTATTGTTCACTCAGCAACTTTAGTTCTTTGTCAATTTAATTATTTCCTAATTTTCTTCATTTTTATCATGCAAAATGGATTTATCAGTATATTTGCCTTGCCTTAATTAGTTACTCAAGGTTACAACTTCAGTTTATGAGTTTTCAGATTTATTACAAGATGTTTATATTGAATTTACATTGTTCTTGTTAATGTAAATTTGGTATTCAAGTGGTGTAAATTATGGTTCCCATTTTCTCATTTGTCTAATATGTTTTTTATTTTTGTATTTCTTCTATTTTGATATTCTTCTAATTTTCCTTTTATAGAAAAAAAATTGTATAATATGTTTTATTTTTGTATTTCTTCTATTTTGGTAATCTTCTAATTTTCCTTTGATAGAAAAAAATATGTTTAATATGTTTTTTAATTTTGTATTTCTTCAATTTTGTTAATCTTCCAATTTCATTTTATAGAAAAAAAAATATGTGTAATATATTTTAGTTTTTGTATTTCTTCTATTTTTCTTATTATTTCAATTTTCCTTTTGTAGAACAAATCTGTTTAATTTTTTATCTATTTTTGTATTATTCATTTTTTATTATGTTTCTCTAACAAGTTTGACTGATAGGTTTTCCTGTGATTTATTTGGTTGTCCGGTTTTGAGAGAATCGAGTGTTGGTGTCAGATTTCACTCGGTTCAATGAAAACACAAAATTCGAGTGAAAAGTTACCTCCTGTCACTCGAGTGAATTTTTGGTACAATTCACTCAAGTGTTAGATAGACAGACCCTTACAAGAAATCTTATATCTCCCATTTTTTAGAACCGGACAATTATCGTCAACAACAATTGGAGTGGTTTAAAGAGTGATTTTGAGTTTTTTTTTGTTGAAAAGAAAATCCATTAGACAATATATAATGGATTTTCTTCTGAACAAAAAAAAAGAAAGAAAAAAATGCAAGTAGAAGTAGTCACCACAGTAGCAGTACGGTTCCATTCCCCAATCCCCCTACCCAAAACCCTATCGCCGAACCCTTCTCGACCTCGCCCTCGCCATCCAGGCTGCCCGTGACGGCAACCTCCGCCTCCTCAAGCGTAAGCGCCGCCGCCAGCCCGCCACTGCTCTCTCGTGTAATGCAACCGTTTGATTTGATTCCTGCGATTCTCTTTGTTGATTAGAAATCTCGAACGAGTTGGGGTTGCGGGGAGTGAAGGGCTTGAGCTTGCTCCACTTCGCAGCCGGCGGCGGGCACCTCGAGACCTGCAAGTTCCTGGTGGAGGATTCGGGGTTCCATGTCAACTCCACCTCCGCGGAAGGTGAATTAACACGCCTCGCTGAATCTGGAGCTTCTGTCAGGTTCCTGTAGGAATCGCTATGCCGCTTTTTCTTCAAAGATTATTATCATTTATAATGCTCCCTTCGCTCTCGCAGGCGCGAGACGTCGCCCTTGTGGCCGCCGAGGGGAACGGGAACCTCCAGTCCCCGTTCTGATGTGCCTTCTGGATCGCGGCGGGGATCCGGGCATGCCTGATGCCAGGGGGTTCACGCCGCTGCACAATGCGGCGGAGAATGGTGGGTTCCTTCCCTTGCTCTTCCATAATTAGATTCGCCCTCCTCAATATTATGGAAGGGGTGCTTAGATTGAGGACCTGCTCACGAATTGTTTACCGTACCTATGCTCTCTGGACTGTAAGGAGGTCAGAGGTCTGGTTGTGTTGATATGAAAATTTTGCCATCCTTTGGCATGCCTATCCCAGGGCACTACGGCTGTGAGGCTGCTGCTGTCCAAGGGCGTTCCTGTTGATCCTCTCAACCATCGAGGCACTCCGTTGATTGTTGTTGCAGCAATGGGCCAGGACCAGGTTGTCAAGATCCTCCTGGATTATGGTGCTGATGTAAGTTTCAGTGTTGATGTCATGTTACTCCGCACAACCTGAAATTTTGTTTTTGCTGTACTTGATGATGACATCGTTAATTGCGGAGATTTAGGGAACACAGTGGTCGGTGAATTTTCTGAATCCTCATTTTCCATTGACCTCACTAGCTAATCAAAACTCTGATCCATTTTCACTTTGCTGCCCAACAAACTTGTCCATTTTGACCATTCACCACTCATGTTGGCATGCTGTGCGCGTTCCTTGAAATTTTTGAAGCTACTGACTCAGGTCCTGGTACTTACCGACTTCCTTGAAATATGCTATATGGTCATTTTTATGATTGAATATATAAAGGATAGAATGCAGGCTAACTAATTGATCTTGCTACATCCATTGACCTTGTCTTCCTCATCACACATGGCAATACGCTCTAAATCTACCTGAGATATTTTTCATTCTATAGGCTGGTGCCGATATGAACTCCAGAAGACTGCTTGAGCTACCTGTTTTCATTGTAGCAGTTAACAAGGGCTTAACTGATATTGTCAAGTTCTTACTGGAGGCTGGAGCTGACCCTAGCATTCCTGACACGGCAATCTCAGTCATGACTACCTTTGTCCCTGCTGTTTAGTATAATGAAACCATGGTCTCAGAGGCTCTGAAGCTAGTTCAGTCCCCTATTAGCTATTGAGACCTTTTAAGTTTCGCATTTATATTAGCAGTCATAGCTTTTGCTCTTGTTTTGTAGCTAACTATTGCTTAGACCTTTTTTTTGAAAGATTGGTTTCTGGCTTATTATTAATTATAAGGGTAGAAAATACAAAACGTACAAGTGGTACACCATGAAATTTTAGCTAGCAGGTCAAATGACCCGCAGCCGACCCTATAAATACAACGTGATTACTAGCTGCTAGTTAAGCGACAAAGGAAAAAGGGGATTATCATCACAAGAGACTAACCACTCGTTCCTAAAGAGAGACTAACCACTGGACCCTACTCCAGCCCCAGACAAGAGCATGTCTACGCGTTTGTTTTGTGCCTGCACGAACAAACAAGCCTCATCTTGTATCCTTGAGATGATCTGTGGAACTGTCAGTTCCTTTCTCTGGAAAACACATCAATTCCTCTCCTTCCAAACGGTGCAGGTTGTCAGGATACAAGAGGAGGGGGCGGTGCACAGGAGAAGGAAGAGAGGGAGGAGATAAGCCTTTCAGTGATTACTTTCTTGATCTCAATGATTACGTGGTCCCTCTATTTATAGTCTTGGGCAGATTTCTGTCTTAAGCAATCTAAAGATGGAAGTTCTTATAGATGTGAACTCCTTCCTATCTTAACTAATTCTATTCCTATTGAAGATCCTCCTGATATGGATAGTAGAATAGTAAAGGCTTGCCCCTTTCTTGCATGTGCGCCTGCCCTAGGCAGGGCTGCCGCAGTTACCGCCAGCGGTGGCCGCTGCTGCTACGCGCGCTTGTGCCAAGGCCCACTTGGCCCGTAACGGTCATCCTCCATTGTAGGCTGTTCGATTCTTGTGCTTGCTATGTGAGTATAGTAGCGGGAATAGGGAGGACAAAGTTGTGCCTTTCATCCACTTAGAATTCCAGAAACACGACTTCCTGCTATTCGTAACCAGGACACAAGTTGAAACATTGAACAATGATATATTCATCTCATGAACTGGTAGCTCCATACTAGCCCATGGCTTCTGTGGGGAAATCCAGTCAAACCACAAGCATCTTAGCCAAAGGGCCCTGCTGAAGCGATCCAAATTCAGAATTCCATGTCCCAAAATTGTGTAGGTTTGGTACAGATGAGCCAGCTTACTTTACATTTAGCGCAACACTGATGGTACCAACTCACGCCGTCCATCTGGGTTCAGCAGCTTTCCTTGCCAACCAGCAAGCTTGGCCTTTGCTTTGTCCTGTATAGGTTGGGTGCATCATCCTTAGTCAGCCAGTAGCTTTACCAAAAAAGGTTCATAATGTCCATAACCATGGAAATGTCATGCTTGTCCGGATTGGTGAACACGATTGCATCATCAGCACATATAGATAGGCGCAAGTTTGTGCAGTGCCCCCTCTTAGTGATGACAATTTCCCAACTGAATGAGCAAGCCCAAATACTCGCTGCAAGGTATTAATTGCCAAAATGCACAAGTATGGGGAGAGAGTCTACTTGACGGAGACTCCCATTGGTAGCAAATCCTTTGTCCCGGAGCACCATTCAGTAAAACTGAAAGAGAACGAAGTTGTGAGTAGAACAGCAAGCCAGTTCGCCAACGGTTACTAAAACCTCGGTGTTGTAATAGTTCTGGCAGATAATCCCAAGAAACTGTCTCAAAATATTTTGAGATATCCAATCTAAGGAGACGACAGGCTGGTATCTGCTTCTTGTGGTATGCTTTCCCTAAGTTCCTCACATGTAGGAAGTAATCTTGCGTACTCCTCTTCTTGATGACAGCACTTTGGGAGATGGATACCAAGTTGTTGATATGTTTGTAGAGTCTGATGGACAAAACTTTGAGACCAGTTTTGCAAAGGAGTGCATTAAGCTTATTGGTCTAAAATCCTTGGGTTCATAAGCTGTCTCCGTTTTTGGGATGAGGGTGATGTTAGCTCCATTAGTATGAGGCAGTGTGTTCGTGTGTTGATGGTGGAAACTGGAGGAAGCATTCAACACTTCACCCTTAATGATACTCCAGGAGTAGCGATATAAAACATCCTGGCACCTTTTCAGAAGGTTATTGTTGTATGGCTTGCGGCACTTTCAGCTCGGAGAAGGGTCTATCCATACGCTTCACCACAGCATTTGTCAAGCATGTAAGGTTGAATAAGTCCCAATGGAAATAGTTGCTCCTGGTATCCTTCTGCCCTATAATGTTGTTGAAGTAATCAGCTATAGTGGTTTCCTTTTCACCCTGTGTATACACCAGGGACTGGTCTGGTACTCTCTGGTTTCTGCCAAGCAGGGATGTTGTTTCTCCGCCGCCTTGCGTTTGCATAGAGGTGAAAGTAATGGGTGCAAGCATCACCGTCCTTGAGCCAAGCAATCCTAACCATGGCCGCTCCACAGCAGCAAGGTCGAGATTCAGGTCCTTTCCCTGCTGAATTCTAGGCTTCAGGCTCCTTCCCAACTGTCGCTTAGACTGGGATCAAGTGTGTTCCCATTTAGTAACTTCTTGTATTCATTTACCTTAAAAAAAGACTCTTGTATTCATGATACAGTAGAGCTCGTGACCAGGTAAAAAATAACTTTTAAGAGTATATTGTAAGTGCGTGTATGAAACACCGTAGTTCAAGTGTCAAGCAAGTTTCGTACAATATGTATTCTATGCACATATTTGGGTTACATTGTTTTGGTCTGCGTGATCTTAGATATTCTGCGGTTTGCAACTTTAGTTATAAAATACATGCAAAGACATCATGAGTTATTTTGTAAAGTGTATTATAAATCAAAATTGCTTCTCAGAATTGTGATGCCTGGGAGGTCCAAAGCACGGGATTGAAATCCCGCTGTTCAAAATGTTAGTCAGGTACATGTGCTATGATTTCCTACACTTGATGACTAGCCAGAACTTAAGAGGGACTGATTTTGCATGGTTCCTGTAAATACTTCTCCGTATTTAACATTATATAGGACCATCTATATGATTGTTATGTTATATAATATTCTTAGAATTCTTTGTTGTTGGTCGTTTCTGCTTTCATGCTAGACTATATCACCTTCCACTTTTGTCTTTGCATTGCAGCATGGGAAATTCCCAATCATGTTAGCAGCAGGTCATGAACATCGTGAACTAGTTGAAATTCTATTTCCTCAGACAAAGCCAATTCCACTTTTCGGCTTTCAAAGTTAATAGATTGAGAAAATGATTATGAATGAATTCACTCTGGAGGAAAAATTTACTGACTGCTACATTTTAATTTATATCTTGGAGCCCCTTGAACGCTATGGACTCTTGTAACTGAACATGCTTCCATGTTTATTAGTAGTCGGTAGAAGAACAGATTGTTGTCGCGAAGTCTGAAGGAAAAGAAGCGTTTGCAATGGGGGAATATGTTGATGCAGCCTACCGCTATATGCGGGTAAATGCTTGAGCCTATGCTATACTTGTTGGAATAATACAAAGTGTTGCACAATACCCTTTAAAAAAAGTGTTGCACGATAGGTACTTGTTCTGTAACATCAAGCTCAGGACACATGAAGCACCTTCATCTTGTTTTTTTTCCTTGTATAGCCACTAGCCACTGCTTAAGGAGGTTCTAAGACCCGTGTTGCTGATCGTTACTGCATTGCGGCCACGTTGGGCGAAGGCATGGTACTGTGAGGGCATGGCTCTCAGCTTCCTCAAGGTATAGCATACCTCAAATTTAACCTTGAATCTAGCTCTAGTTTCTGTGGTAGGTATTCTCCATTATATAGGAGCACAAAGGAGCAGTGGATGCTTTTGAGGAGGTGCTAAAGCTTGATCCCGCCAACCATGACATTAAGAAAGCATTGAGGCACTACTCTTGTTTCCTTCTGTGCTATTTTCAGCTATTGCCCTAACTGAGTCTATTGTGCATTGGACTGGAGCATGAACGTCCAAATCTTACTGCCTCCCTGTAGTGCCTTTACTTAGATCTGTGCATCATTCATTGGTTTCTGATTCTCAAACTTGCAGGGATGCCATGGAGTCTATGAAGAATGCTGCTTGCCCTAGAGAACAGAGCCCTCAAGTTGCTGCATACGTTTGATCAGACTAATGAACTTAGTGTACTGCTGCTAAGACTATTTTATGCTTTTCTTGACTCTTAATCTTTTGTGTAATATCATTCTGCCAGGAGTGAACTGGTGATGTTGGGTCTCTTCATTAGCACACTTATGGTTGTGGACCAACAGGTGACCTTTTTTTTTGTGAGAAGACCAACTGGTGACCTGACCAAGGGGCGGTCCCCTCTCGATAAATTTTGTGTGCGATGGAGATTATCTTGCGAACAAACTGTTACATCCTGTATTTTGGCAAAACTTCCAAAGATATTATTGGGCATGAATTTTTGGTGTGCACTAGGCATGCGGCACTTTGTTTTGGCACCTTTATTTGTGTATTTTGTAACAGTACAACTCACCAGAAATCTGGTGGCCCTTTTCTACACAAGAACATTGTTGTGGCCACAATAACAGTACGGCAAGATTTAAAACTAAAACTAAACAAAAAAACTTATATTCTAATTTTGCTCTAATAACATAACACATGGAATAGTAGTATAGTTGTTTCACATTTGATACCACATAAGCATGCCAGCATGGTAGTATGAGCGATGTGAGTTGCAATAAACTGGGAATGCGAATTTGGAATTTGGTGCTGACTTCGCAAAAAGGCTGGAAGATATATATGGAAGTATGGGGAAATGTGGAACAATTAGACAAGAACCCGGAGGCCCAAAAGATAGAGTTGGATTTGAGATCGAGGCCATCTAGTTGGGTTTGGGCCTCTAGTTGTGGGCTTGGGCTAATTAAATTAGGGCTACAGAATGCTGTGTCTGCCACGAGACAAAGGGGAGGGAGAGAGAGGTATAGCGGCGGCGCGTGGTGGTCGGCGTCCAGACGCGATGCGCGGGGGAGACGAGGGAAGCCGGCGCTGCAGCGGTTCTGGTCGCCCAGACGGCATGCGCGGGGAGGGCGAGGAAAGGCGGCGGCGCGGCAGCGGTCGTGGCCGCGCGCGCCGCAGCTCGCGTGGCGAGCAGCAGCTAATCAGGGGCGAAGGTGGGTGGGGCTGAGGGTTTTAGTGCCGATTTTATTCCGTCAGAGTGAGAAGCATCTATCATTCTTAATGAATATATACTGTTTTTATGCTTTTGCTAGGCAGGACACCCCTAATGTTTGCATCAAATCGTGAGGAGAATGAAGCCATTTTCAAAAATCTTATCGACGATCAAGTTGATCCAAACAAAGCAGACGATTCTGGCATTACGTCACTCCACATTGCGGCAACTCAAGGCGTTTTTTTTTTTCTACGCTTGCATATATGTGTTACCTAATTTTTAGGTGTTCTTTGATATATTTTTAGTTTTAATCCGGCTTGTCTATATTATTTTTACACAGTGGGTTCATTCTTTAGGTATCTTTTCAGATAGTACTACATATGTTCATATGTGCTTAAACTAAACATTTTGTTTTTCGTTTGAATCAGATAAATAAGCAGAATTGAACAATAATCATACTTTGTCATGCCTAAAAAAAGGCCTAATCTATTTTGACCGGATGAAGTATCATTATCTGAACCTTCTAAGCTATAGCTTTGGTAGAGAAAAAGGTCTAGATCTTGTATTGAACCCTAGTGTTTGGGAGGTTGGTTGGAATACGACTGGTGAAATAACTTGTTACTCAGTAAAAAGTTGATTATTCGGTCACCTTCTGATTAGTCACCTACCTGTATTATTTAGGCTAAATGTTGCAAAAAGGAGCATGTGCAGAAGATCAAAAGGAAATTTGATTTGTATTAATATTGACCATCCCAAGACTTGTACAACAATGCAAAATCGCCTCTGTGCTTCATATTATTTTAAATCTAGCTTATAGGTCTATGGAAATACTAAAACGATTCATGTTGACTATTCTTTCGTTATGAAACACATGTTATTAATAGGTCCTATTGATATGATTTTTTCTATATTTTTTTAGGCTACTATGAAATTGCAGAGTACTTGTTATCAAAAGGAGCTAATGTTGACCCCTTATGTCAAGACGGTGAATCACCACTATTCTGTGCTGCTATCCAGGGAAATGAAAGAATAGTTACACTCCTTTTGAAGCATCATGCAGATGTAATATCTTCTTGCTTTCTGCTTTTTTTTGCTCTTTTCTGACAATATTATATGGGTTGCCCTCCTTTGGTGTTTTTTTTATATGTGTTGAGTTTAGTACACTACCTACAAGAACCAAGCAAACAATTGTTTATGGATTGTTTATTGGTGAACTCATATAGGCTTTTTTTCCCTTTAGGCTCTTACCATAGTACCAACACTACAATCTCACTAGCATGGGTGGGTTGAATGCTATTTTGTTTGCTTGACTAGACCGAGCTGGAACTTTTGTTTATTAACTAGTTCTATCGAATGCCTTCTCACTTTTGTTTAGTTCTTATATCATGCGGTATTTATTTGTTCTCTGGACTTTCATGGGGAACAATGTTCATGAAAGCTAGAATTTTCATCTTAAAAATATTTAGGCTTAGTTTTATATTCAGTGTTATAGTAAAAAAGATGATGGGTCATTGTGGTTTCCCATTTGCATCTTTAGTTCTATTTTGTAGGTGAAGTTAAATAAGCTGATCAGGTGCTGCCATGTGTAACTTTTCTATCTTCTTCTGGTGACTTGCATATTATGCTACTTGAGCCCTTATTTTTTTTAACAGTATCGCTTTTCCCCAGTATAACAGACTGTCAAAGAAACTGTTAACACCGCTGCTCGCATCCCTCCATGGTTCTTCATTGAATTGCTTGGAGATACTAATTGAGGTGCAGTATTTTGTCACTTTAGAGATGCTGCTTGCCCCAAACTATTTCTTTCCAATGGGTTCAACAAATTTGATTGTGTGATTCCTGAGCTACAATTGCAGGCTGGTGCTGATGTGAATGGGGCTGGTTGTTCTGTACCTCCACTAGCGCTAGCTGCTTATAAAGGCTTACATTGCTGCATCCGGTGTTTGTTGAGAAACGGTGCTAATCCTAATGTGCCTGATGAAGTAAGTTCTACCTTGGTATTTCTCAATTTTAGTATTAGTTGCCAGCTTCTGGGCTTTATGCCTATTTTAATGTTACAGTAATCTTCTTGGACAAATGTTCCATGCCACACTAGAATTTTTACAATTTTTAGTGTAGTCCTTATGATGACTTTGTTTGATACTCCAACAAATTTAGGGTAATTAGCAAAGGTCCTTAAAGGAGGCAATTTGTTGTTTGAGATTTAATGTTGTGATTTCAAAAATACATTTGTGCTTATGTTTAGGTCTTAATATCCAGATATTGATTGTTAGACCTTGAAATAGTTTTGACACCTAACACTGATGGAATTATTTCCTAACTAGAAGTTTAATATAAATACCCACATTAGGATTTATTTTCGATGAACTTATCTTGGGAATGTTCCATAACTTGCTATTACTGAAGTTAACATGATGACTCCCTGCCATCGCGTGGGAGTTTGAATCCACTTGCACAGCCTATATTGTCGTTCTACCATACAGTATATACAAGTACCACTGTTAATTTGTGCTGCATAATTACATGTACTTCTTGGGATTACAATGTATTTGCCACGTTCTTTGCAACTAATTTGCAGGGCCTAATTTTTTTATTCCTTAAACTCTCACGTGTTTATTTCTAAAGTTCATTTTTGTGGCTTCTTATAACAGGATAATAATATTCCAATACAAATTGCTGCGGCCAAAGGATGGGAGAGATGCGTGGAGATTCTTCTCCCTCACGCACCCCATTTGACACAATATGAAGGCCTGAGCATTTCTGAAATAGTCCAGTGGGAAAAAACTGTGAGTATAGACCCACAATTTGGAACAAAACGTTTTCCTTTCTTTTATGTTGGTAGCTTTTATGAATACTGCAATGCAGATTTCTTTTTGCACCACTGATTTGGAATATGTTTTCTATTTGACTTTTGGGTTGTACATGTACTGTAGGAGCGCTTCTGCAGAAGCAGTAGGGCTATTGAACAGGGGGATGCTGCGTACTGGAGGAAAGAACATGATATTGCATTGAGATTCTTCACAGAAGTTATTGCGTTCTCCAAATGATATTTAAGTTACATTTATAGATGCCAATATAGCTCTTCACCGGTTCAGCCTCTTGGATGATTGCAGGCAGCACAGGTTGGTCACAAGGATCCAACCTTGTATGCAAAGAGGAGTCTCTGCCATCTATATCTGCATGCTCCAGCAAAATTTATTGAGGAAGCAATTAACTACATGAATATGGTGCAGCCAAATTCATCGACACTTGACCCTGCATCTGATGCCAGGAAATTGGTGCTGGTGAGTTGGTACTAGCAATTAACGGCAACGCAATGTGTCATATTCACTATTGATGTGTTGACGGTTCCTTTTTTTTAAGGATTTTGCTAGAACCTGGAAAGAACCGGGGTCTGCTTCTAGGCTGGGTTCTGGAAGTAGCTCGACTGACAAAACATCGAGGTTTGTAGCCTTTGTTTTTGTTCTGATTTGGAAATTTTGTCAGATAGTTTGAGGTTGGATGCCTTTTTCTTTGATCCAGTGGGGAGCATCAGTGAAGTGGCAGCACGCTGGGCGTCCATGGAACCTGTGTGGTGTAGATAAGTGCTACCATTATATTAGGAGATCAACGCATGTTAGGACTTAGGAGTAAAGGGTCCAGACTTTGCATCTTTTGTTTTTGGAGGCAAAACGTATTGAATTCCGTTCTCTATTTTAACACATGTGTTAGGACTTAGTTGTGTCTCCTGTTTTGTTGTGAAAAGTTTTGGAAATGTGTTTAGACATTGATTATAATGTTTTGGGAATTTTCTAGATATTTTCCATTTCATAGAGTTCAATCCAATTCTTTGAAGCTTCCACTGATAATTCTTCAGGAGCTTAAAATATTTTATTTAGATATCTCTTGTCGTAATATATATCTAGGGTCAAAGGACCATAGTGTTAGGCACCTAGGGTGCCATGTGTACATAAAACTTTTTCTCTAACTTAATTGAGCGGCAGAGCTCCTGCCATTTCCTTTAAAAAAAAGTAATATATATCTAGGATTTTCTTGGATTTTTTAGAGGCTTAGACATTTCTGGAGTACTAGCTAGGAAATAGGGCCGCTCTTGTTGCTACATTATGGATGCTCTAAGGTGTAGATGGAAAGCCATTTTTTTACATTCAACTTTTCTTTTCACCCAAAAATATATTGTTAACCAGCTCATTTGTGCCTAGAAATCAAGCAAACATTCCCAGCTAATGAAATGTAAATGGTTTCTTGGGACATATCAAGAATCCCCCGATCGTTAATGGGTCTCAAGTGAAAATTGGATGTAATGTACCTTGTCCTTGTGTGATCTATGGAATTAAAGTCCTTGTGTGATCTATGGAATTAAAGTTTACAACGCAGGCAGAGAGAGAGAGACAGGTAGTGTCTAACTGTCCATCGTGGTCGATCAGTAGCCCTTGGACAGGGTCGCGAGGACCCGTGCGCGACGGTGGCCATGGTGGCAAAGCCGTGCAGCGCCACGCCGTCGCACGCGGAAAGACACGTACCGCGCCGCCAGCATCACCTCAACGCGGAGCCGCCCAGCGGCCACGGACCGCGCCGCCCACCGCAGAGGCGGCACGACGCCGCCGTAGAGCCGCAGGCACGACCGCAAGGCCGCGGCCGGGCCCGCCGCTGCGTCATAGGACGAGAGCGCGGCGGCCTCGACGCTGTCCCTGGCCGCGATCGCCGCGACTGCGGGCGTGTCGCCCGCGGCGCGGCACGGCGACGAGTAGGAGGGGAGGTGCGGGCAGAGCGCGGACACGCAGAGCTCCGCGCATCACGTAGTAGCCGCCCAGGCTGCCGCCAAGTCTGAAGGATGGAGAACGTAGTCCGTTTTAAGCATCGTCACACTATCTCATCTACTTTGTTGATATGGTGTTGCCATAATGCCATGTTGGCATCCTTAGGTGGCATCGGATGTGAGACTACTTTCTCCTACTTCCGTGTGTTATGTTATTAGAGGAAAATAATAAGTATTTTTGGTTCAGTTTTAGTTTTAAATCTTGCCGTACTGTTATTGTGTCCACAACATTGTTCTGGTGCACAAAACCGCCACCAGATTTCTGATGAGTTGTAATGCTACAAAATACTAATAAAGGTGCTAAAATAAAGTGCCGCATGCCTAGTTCCCACCAACATTTCCTGTCCAATAATATCTTCGCAAGCTTTGCCAAAATACAGGATGTACCAGCTTGTTCGCAAGATGATCTCCATCTCACAAAAAATTTATCGAGGGGATCCCCCTTGGTCAGGTCACTAGTTGGTCTTCACGCCCAAAAACAAGGGGTCATCAGTTGGTCCACAGTGTGCTACACAAATGGGTGCTAGTACTTTACAAGCAAAAACGACTCAAATTTCATTGGAAGGAAGGGACCCAACATCACCGGTTCACGCTTGGCAGCAAATGATTTTACACAAAAGATCAGGAGTCAAGAACAGCGTAAAATAGTCTTAGCAGTATACACTGATGCTAATCGGCATGGCCCATATATATTATTGAGGAAAAAAAACCAAAAGGTCACCAGTTGGTCCACAACCATAAGTGTGCTACCCAAATGGGTGCAAGTACTTTACAAGGAAAAACGACTCAATTTTCATTGGAAAGAAGAGACCCAACATCACCGGTTCACTCCTGGCATCAAATGATATTACACAAAAGATCAAGAGTCAAGAACAGCGTAAAATAGTCTTAGCAGTAGTACGCTGATCTAATCCGCATGGCCCATATATATTATTGAGGATTGATTATTAGTCTGATCGAACGTATGCATCAACTTGAGGGTTCTGTTCTTTAGGGCAAGCAGCATTCTTCATAGACTCCATGGCACCCCTGCACGTTTGAGAATCAGAGACCAATGAATGATGCACAGATCTAAGTAAAGGCACTACAGGGAGGAAGTACAATTTGGACGTTCATGCTCCAGTCCATGCACAATAGACTCAGTTAGGGGCTTAGGGCAATAGCTGAAAATAGCACAGAAGGAAACAAGAGTAAATGCCTCAATGCTTTCTTTATGTCATGGTTGGTGGGATCAAGCTTTAGCGCCTCCTCAAAAGCATCCACTGCTCCTTTGTGCTCCTATGTAATCGAGAATACCATCCACAAGAGTCACGATTCAGGAGCAGAAACTAGCTAGATTCAAGGTTAAATTTGATGTATGCTATACCTTGAGGAAGCTGAGAGCCATGCCCTCACGGTACCATGCCGTAGCCCAACGTGAGCGCAAAGTTTTGCAATGCTGAGCGTCTGACAGAGCCCTCTCCCCTTCTCTCATCCGCAGCCAGCATATGCTCCGGTTGGCGAATAAGGTGGCATCGTGTGGGTCTTTTCTCATTGCCTGCAGTAACAATCAGCAACACGGGGTCCCAGAACCTCTTTGAGCAGTGGCTAGTGGCTATACAAGAGAAAAAAAAGATGAAGGTCCTTCGTGTGTCCTGAGCTTGATGTTTCAGAACTAAGTACCTATCATGCAACACTTTGTATTATTCCAACAAGTATAGCATTGGCTCAAGCATTTACCAGCGTATAGCTGTAGATTGCATCCTCATAGTCCCCCATTGCAAACGCTTCTTTTCCTTCAGACTTCACAAGAGCAATATGTTCTTCTACCGACTCCTAATAAACATGGAAGCATGTTCAGTTACAAGAGTCCACAGCGTTCAAGGGGCTCCAACATATAAATTAAAATGCAGCAGTCAGCAAAATTTTGCTCCTGAATGAGTTCAATCATGATCATTTTCTCACTCTATTAACTTTGAAAGCCTAGCACCTAAAGTGTCCAGTAAGAAACTACTAACAAACCTGAGGCTCAAAGCTTAGGTATTTCATAGCTCTAATAATCCCATCAACACTCCAATCTGGAAAAAGTGGAATTGGTTTTGTCTGAGGAAATAGAATTTCAACTAGCTCACGATGTTCATGACCTGCTGCTAACATGATTGCGAATTTCCCATGCTGCAACACAAAGACAAAAGTAGAAGGTGATATAGCATGAAAGGAGAAAAGACCAACAACAAAGAATTCTAAGAATATATAACATAATAACAATCACATTGATGGTCCTATATAATGTTAAAAATACGGAGAAGAATTTAGAGGGAACCATGCAAAATCAGTCCCTCTTCCATTCTGGTTAGTCGTCAAGTGCAGGAAATTATACCACATGTACCTGACTAACATTTTGAACAGTGGGATTTCAATCCCGTGCTTTGGACCTCCCAGGCATCACAATTTCGAGAAGCAATTTTGATTTATAGTGTACTTTACAAATCATTTATGATGTATTTGCCATGTTTTTGACAGTTTATAACTAAAGCTGCAAATCTTAGAATATCTGATTAGATCGCACAGACCAAAACAAAGTAACCCAAAAATCTGCATAGAATACACACTGTACAAAACTTGCTTGACACATGGACAACAGGTGTTTCATACACTCAGTTACAGCTCTACTGTATCATGAATACAAGAGGTCACTAAATGGGAACACACTTGATCCCAGTCTAAGCTACAGCTGGGCAGAAGGAGGTTGAAGGCTAGAAGTCAGCAGGGAAAGGATCTAAAGATTAGAATTCCCGATCTTCCTGCTGTGGAGCGGGCACGGTGAAGACAATCCTCTAGGATAGCTTGGTTCAAGGACGGCAATGCTTGCACCCGTTTCTTTCACCTCTGTGCAAACGCAAGGTGGCGGAGAAACTACATCCCTTCTCGGCTCAAACCAGACTAGTCCCTGGTCTTATATATACACAGGGGGAAAAGAAACCATTATCGCTGATTACTTCAACAACATTATTTCAATTGGGATTTATTGAACCTGACATGTTTAACAAATGTCGTGGCGGAGCGAATGGATAGGCCCTTCTCGGAGCTGGAAGTGTGCCACGACCAGGGTGTTTTCTATTGCTGCGGGCTGCTGGAGTATCATTAAGGGTAAAGTGTTGAATGCTTCCTCCAGTTTCCACCATCTACACATGAATGCATTGCCTCAGACTAATGGAGCTAACATCACCCTCATCCCAAAAAGGGAAACAACTTATGAACCCAAGGCGTTTAGACCAATAAGCTAAATAAATAAACTCCTTTGCAAAACTGGTCTCATAAGTCCTATCCATCAGACTCTACAAACATATCAACAACTTGGAATCCATCTAAATAAGCACTTTCATCAAGACGAGGAGTATCCAAGATCAATTCCTACATGTGAGGAACTCAGCGCAAGCAAACCACACGAAGAAGATACCAGCCTGTCATTGGATATCTCAAACGATTTTGACACGCTGCAAAGCCGAAGGATCGCCGCCCAAAGCCTCTCAAGGATTCCGGCGTCGAAGCGCGGGGAGTACCAGGGAGCACTTCCCTAATGGTTGCAACGTCGGGGGGCGAAAGAGGCGACGACGACGCCATGCGCGGGCTTGAGCCAACCATGGTTATCGCCATGAGTTGGAACGGTTGTTTAGTTAGCGAGTAATAGGATAATGCAGTTCAGTTGTAGGGCGTGCTTTTCTTGCTTTTATTGTTAAATCTTGTAAGCACCCCGGATGTACTAAAACTCGTCTTCTTAATCAAAATACGCGCAAATCTTTTGCATGATTGAGAAAAAAAAACGATTTTGACACAGTTTCTTGGAATTATTTGCCAGAACTGTTACAACACCAAGATATTAGTAACTGTTGGTGAACTGGCTTGCTGCTGTACTCTACTCACAACTTCACCCTCTTCAGTTTTACTGAATGGTGCTCCGGGACAATGGATTCATTACCAAAGGGGTCTCCGACAAAGAGAACTTTCTCTCTACCTATACTTTGTGCATTTTGGCAATTGATACCTTGCAGCGAGTATTTGGGCTTGCTCATTCGGTTGGGACGGTGTCATCACTAAGGGGATGATGCGCCATATTGCACTTATCGCTATATGCTGATGATGCAGTCGTATTCACCAATCCGGACAAGCATGATGTTTCCATGGGTATGGACATTATGAAATTTTTTGGTAAAGCTACTGGCCTGACCATAAACCTTGCTAAGAGTGTGGTTGTCACAGTCTGTTGTGCTGATCTGGACTTTGAAGAGATCCTGCAGGCCTATCCTGGAAACAGGGTAAATTTTCTGATAAACTATTTGGCCTTGACTCTAATACTTGGCCGACTAAGGATGGTGCACCCAACCTATACAGGACAAAGCAAATGCCAAGCTTGCTGGTTGGCAAGGAAAGCTGCTCAACCCAGCAGGACGGTGTGAGTTGGCACCATCAGTGTTGTCTTCAGTCTTCACAACCCATTACCTGTTCATGGTCCTGCGAACACCTAAGCAGTTCACGAAGGACATAGACAAAATGCACATGTGCTTCCTTTGGGCCAAGTAACAGGATGCGCTAAATGTATAGTAAGCTAGTTCATCTGCACCAAACCTACACAATTTTGGGGACATGGAATTCTGAATTTTGAGTGCTTCAGCAGGGCCCTTCGGCTAAGATGGCTGTGGTTTGACTAGATTTCCCCACAGAAGCCATGGGCTGGTATATATGGAGCTACTAGTTGATGAGATGGATATACCGTTGTTCAACGTTTCAACTTGTGTCCTGGTTAATAGTAGGAAGGCATCTTTCTGGAATTCTAGCTGGATGAAAGGCACAACTATGTCCTGCCTCTTCCCGCTGCTATACTTTATTTTTGAAAATAAAGGCAGGAGCTCTGCCTCTCAATTAATTAAGAAGGAAATAGAGTTTTGTGTACAATGGCACCTATGATGCCCAATAGCACCGGTCAGACGGTAAAAAACACAAAGGCCACAGATCACTCACTTGTTGTTTTACCCCGCAGTACACATGGCCCTAGCGCAAGAATCTAACAGTGGCTGCTGCAATGGAGGATGACCATTGGATTGCCAACAATGATCACAACCTGACAGCCCCTCTTATCAATGATTTTGTAAATTAGTTCACCATGCTGCAGGAGGCAGAGCTCAACTTGAACACTGGAGACCTGGATTCCATAACTTGGACATACACTGCAAACAGTGCATACTCACGGTTAGCATACTTACTGCAGTTTGAAGGCGCAATGTGTTCAGATATGGGATCATATGTTTGGAACGCCAAAGTTGTCCAACGTTGTAAGTTTTTTGTGTGGCTACTGCTTCAAGACAGACTGTGGACTGCCGCTCGACTGCAATGGCTGCAAAACTCATGTTTTTTGCCATTTATGTCATAGGAATCTTGAAACTTCACAACACCTGTTCTGTGAATGCCCAATTGTTCTGAAGGTCAGGGAGGGCACAACAATTTGGACAAAGCAAGCAAGTCTACATCCTTGTAATTGGTCGGGTATGAGAAGTCTCTTGGACTGGTTCAAGGGCACCTTGGCAGGTGCAGCACCTGCCGCTGCTCCTGGGAACCTTAGGCTTGCTATCCTGATAACCTGGACAGTTTGGAAGGAGAGGAATACATGTGTTTTCCAGATGAAGTAACTGACAGTTCCACAGATCATCTCAACGATACAAGATGAGGCTCATTTCATCGTTTGTGAGTGCAGGCATGGAACAAACACCTAGACATGCTCTTGTCTGGGGCTGGAATAGGGCCAAGTGGTTAGTTTCTCTTTTCTTTTGAAGGAATGAGTTGTTAGTCTCTTGTGATGGCAATCCCCTTTTTCCTTTGCTGTTTAACTTGCTGCTAGTAATCATGTTGTATTTATAGGGCCGTCTGCAGGTCGTTTGACCTGCTAGCTAAAATTTCATGGTGTACCACTGGTACGTTTTGTATTTTTCTTCCCTCGTAATTAATAATGAGCTAGAAACCAATCTTTCAAAAAAAAGTATAAACAATAGTTAGCTAGAAAACAAGAGCAAAAGCTATGACTGTTAATATAAATGCGCAACTCAAAAGGTCTCAATAGCCAATAGGGGACTGAACTAGCTTCATAGCCTATGAGACCTTGGTTTCATTATACTATGATCATGAGACAGTGAACCACACAGCATCAAAGTAAATAAACACCAGGGACAAAGATAGTCATGAAGGAGATTACCGTGTCAGGAATGCTAGGATCAGCTCCAACCTCCAGTAAGAACTTGACAATATCAGTGTAGCCCTTGTTAACTGCTACCATTAAAACAGGTAGCTCAAGCGGTCTTCTGGAGTTCACATCAGCACCAGCCTATAGAATGGAAAATATGTCAGGTAGATTTAGAGCAGATTGCCATGCGTGATGAGGAAGACAAGGTCAATGGATGCAGCAAGATCAATTTGTTAGCCTGCATTCTATCCTTTATATATTCAATCATAAAAACATGACCATATACTCATATAGCATACTTCAAGGAAGTCAGTAAGTACCAGGACCTGAGTCAATAGCTTCAGACATTTCAAGGAACGCGCACAGCATGCCATCACGAGTGGTGAATGGTCAAAATGGACAAGTTTGTTGGGCTGCAAAGTCAAAATGGATCAGAGTTTTGATTAGCTAGCGAGGTCACAGAAAAATCACCAACCATTGTGTTCCCTAAATCTCCCACAGCTAACGATGTCATCATCAAGTACAGCAAAAACAAAATTTCAGGCGGTGCGATATGCTGCGGTGCTTTTCTCTACCATAGGAATTGCCAACACAGCAGGAGTAATATAACATCAATACTGAAACTTACATCGGCACCATGATCCAGGAGGATCTTCACAACCTGGTCCTGGCCCATTGCTGCAGCAACAATCAACGGAGTGCCACGATGATTGAGAGGATCAACAGGAACGCCCTTGGACAGCAGCAGCCTCACAGCCTCATAGTGTCCTGGTACAGGCATGCAAAAGGATGGCAGAATTTTCATATCAACACAACCAGACCTCCTCCAGAGAGCATAGGTACGATAAACAATTCCGTAATATGTCCATAATATTGTAGAGGGCGAATCTAATTATGGATACAAGTAGTCTTCACAATATCTACAGAGAATACCAGAAGCTGAAAACCATCAGTGTAAAACCTCTGCACGACCAAACATAACCACAAAAGGAATCAAGAGCTAACAGGGGTTAACTACTTCACCAGTAAAACGTCACGCTGCTGAATCTGACAACCTAAAGCAGCCAATCTATTTTGCACACTACTGAACAATGGTAAAGCAAGCCAAAAAAAAATCTATTTCAAACTTGATGTTCTTCTAGCACAGCACTGGCACACTAGTTTTTCCGCAGCTGCCTCAAGCAAAATATTTTTGACTGAACGTCTTTTCAACTCTATCTTTGGAGCAACGTGGCATCTAAAATGTCCGTGCGAAGATGTTTTTCTCCCTTTTGAACCCAGTATATTGAACATGGTTTACGACCATGCCAATTGTAGGATCATTGATGCTTCAGCATTGCTACTCACTTGGTACAAAGAACATCCATAGTTCAGAACAATCCTTTTCCTGAGAGAATCTAGTTATGGAAGAGCAAGGAAAGGAGCACACCATTCTGCGCCGCATTGTGCAGCGGCGTGAGTCCCCTGGCATCCGGCATGGCCGGGTCCCCGCCGCGATCCACAAGGTACATCAGAACGGGGAGGTTCCCGTTCCCGTCCCCCTCGGCGGCCTCGAGGGCGACGAGGATTGGCGTCTCGCCTGCGAGGGGGAAGTAATATTTGGGAAAAAAAAAAAAGCGATTCCTCCTGGCAGAAGCTCGAGATTCAGCGAGGAGTTTCAGTTCACCTTCCGCAGAGGTGGAGTTGACATGGAACCCCGAATCCTCCACCAGGAACTTGCAGACCTCGAGGTGCCCGCCGCCGGACGCGAAGTGGAGCAAGCTCCGCCCCTTGAAGCCCTCCACTCGCCGCAGTTCCAACTCGTTCGAGATTTCTGATCAGCACAAGAATCAAGCAGGTGATCGAATTGCACGAGAGAGAGAGAGAGAGAGAGAGAGAGCGGTGGCAGGCTGGTGGCGGCGGCGCTTACGCTTGAGGAGGCAGAGGTCGCCGTCACGGGCGGACTCGATGGCGAGGTCGGCGGTGCTGGGGGCCATGGTGGCGGCTCACGGCTGTCCCCTGAGGCAGCTAGGTCTCCGGAAGGTTCGAGAAGGGTTGGGCTAGGCGGCGCTAGGTTTTGAGTGGAGTGGGGAATGGAAGGAAGCCGAGCGGTGGTGTTTTGGCGGGGAAAGGAGATTGCTGCGCGGGAGAGCACGAGACGCTGCCACGTGTGCTGGACTAGTTTGGCAATTGGTCTTGCATTGTTGTTGTTTTTTTTTCTTTTTTTGAGATTTCTTGCATTGTTGTTGCTTCACCGTCGGGATCCAGAACTTGAACTTTCCGTCGTGAATATATCGCGCACTCACTTATCGTTACACTCCTTTTTTTATTTCAATACAATTTTTAGTTTATTATAAATTTGAAAAAAATGGAGTCTATTTGACCCCTTAAACTTGTCACCAAGTTTGAAGAAAACCTCCTCAACTCAAGAACCATAAATCTTATATCTCCTAACTTTCGAAACCAAGCAATAGCCTCAAACAATTGTTAAAAGTGGGTTATAGGATGGGTTTGAGTCCATCATTCTTTTTTTTTCAAAAACAAATTTGGTAGACATTATATTAGACTTTTTTAATCACAAAAATAGCTACGCATATAAAATGGCGTGTGGAGATGGAGGTGGACTGAGGAATCGGCGTGCGGGTATAAATAGGTTACTACTTTTTTTATCTAGACATAGGTTTTGCTTGCCCTCGGTTCTTGCTGGCGGAGCTAGGGTTTGTTGGGGATGTGAATCCTTTACGACTTGCTTTTCCTAGCGGCATCAGTGAGGCAGAGGCCACGATGATGCAGGGGAATAAGATCTTCAGGCCTCTTCCTTGCCCCGATGATGCTTCACTCCGTCATCAACAGAGAGGCCGCAGAGAACTTCTTGGGAGTCATTGGCCTGGCACATCGTCTTGAGGTATCTTTTCTAGCTTCTTAGCCCAAGGATAAAGAGGCAACTTTGGGTGTTGTGGATAGTGGAGAGTGGAAAGAGCTCGAGTTGTCCACGGCGGCTTCTGTCATCCACGGCGAGTTCCTGTCCGTGGTCGCGAGAGCTCAGGGTGTGTCCCCGGCCAATACTGTAATATATCTGCTTGCTCTTGTCAAAATAAAAAAAAAGCGTTGGTGTTCTTTGCTTCCAGACCACCACCGCCGCGCTTTCCTACTAGACAACGAATACTTTATTACACTTCTGGATCCCATGTAGTAGATGGCACCGCTTCTCAACTTTTTTCACATTTTAGCTTGGGCCTTGTTTAGATCATATTTCTTTAACTTTTGCTCGTAAATTACGGATAAATTATGCAATTAGTTATTTTTTACCTATATTTAGTATTCCATACATACGTGTAAAAATTGATGTGATGGAGAGAGAGTGTAAAAGTTTGGAACTTTGATGCGAACTAAACAAGGCCTTGGTCTTGCTGATTGTCGGTTTCCTGTACACGGATCCACATATTTTATATTCCCTTTGTTCCAAACCGTAAGTCGTTCCAAGAATTTTGGAGAGTCAAAAGATCTCAAATTTGACCAAATTTATATAAAAAATTACAAAGATTTGCGACATCAGATAAGTCTACTATGAAAACAATAAAGAATCCATCGATACTTTTGGCTTCCTAATTGTTATTTATCTTATTATATAAATTTGGTCAAAGTTAAAATGCTTTGACTCTCTAAGTTTTTTTTTTTGAATGGCTTACAATTTAGGATGGAGGGAGTAGCTTCACTATCACTTTGAGGAGGGCCTAACAGTAGTTGACATGGCACGACAAAAAACGAATTAGAGGCAGGTATCATTATTTCCGTATAGAAGCACCATTTATCATCAGGAGTTCTCTTTGCTGCCACCATTTCACTTTGCCCCTCTCCTACCGTCAGAGCTATAATTTGGTGGTAGTATATGTCATTTTTTTAATAAAAAATAAAGAGGACCAAAGATATGGCCAAACCGTCAAAATTGGCCTAGTATTGACCAAGTTGACGTGAGGTGGGGGCACGAGCACGACAACAGCCATCCAGTAGACGCGTCCAGACAGGCGGCAGCTCACGAAGTGCATTTGCGCGCACGTCTAAGGTTATGGTAGCCCCTGGATTTTGTGGCTAAAACGGGCCTCATGTTGTCAATTTTGATTCTTGAGCCGGATCTTTTTGGTGGAGATCCGGCCCAGAAACAGAAAAAGAACGAGGCCTTCAGCTAAAGCAAACTGGCCCAATAATATTCGCTTGTTGGGTGTATGATGTGCAGTAGGGCCGTATCTGGGCTTGGGATGTTAACCGACTCGAACCCAGCAACACCTCCTACAAGTTGAGTTTCGTTGTCTCAAAAAAAAAAAAAAAAAAAAAAAAAAAAAAAAAAAAAAAAAAAAAAAAAAAGCTGAGTCTCGTCGACGAGTCGAGAAAGATCCCCAATCCCCGCTTGCGCCGCCTCTCGCCAATCCGCCATGCCTCAACCCTCCGCCCCTCGCCGATCCGCCGCTCCCGAGCTCTCCATCTCCGTCGGCGCCGCCGCTAGCCGCCCCGCCATGCCTCAACTCTCCGCCTCTAGCCGATCCCCCGCTTCCGCCTCTAGCCGATCCCCCACCGCCGCCTCTAGCCGATCCCCCGCCGCCGCCCCTCGCCGATCCGCCATATCCAAACCCTCCGGCTCCGCCGGCACGGCCCCTCGTCAATCTGCCATGCCTCACCCCCTGCTCCTCGCCGATCCACCACCACGCCCAAACCCTCCGCCTCCGCCGGGACGGACCCTCGCCGGTCCGCCGTGCCTCAACCCCCCGCTCCTCGCCGATCCGCCACCAAGCCCAAACTCTCCGCCTTTCCCGAGTCGGCCCTCCTCGACACGGTGGTGTACCTGGGCCGTTGCTGCGACAACGAGACCACAGCTAGGGCAGTGACGACCGATGGCGACCCCATCGAGGTGTCGTTCCTGGTCGCCGATCCGCCCGCCCTCAGCCGCTGCTTCGTCTACTGCCCCGGCTTGACGGTGGACGACTTCTTCGAGGCGGCGCCCAAAATCATTGCCGCAGACGGCGCCTTCCTCCTCATATGTGCCATCTTCCCCGCCGCAGCCTCAAGTGCAGATCCGATGTCGCCGACTACTTCGTCTATAGATCCGGTCCTGGGACACCCTCTCTGGAGCGCCTCCAGCTCCCCTCGGGCCCGCTTGCCAAGCTATCCAGGAACGTCGGCGTCTTATCGTGTGGCGAGCACTATTTGGTCGTGGACCTACAGCTCGACGACCCTGCTCGGTCGAGCCACAACCTGTGTGTCTTCTCGAGCAAGACCAAGTCGTGGACCGCAAAGCTCGCGAGGCTGGCATACGGCATGGATAGTTATAGGCATTATGATTTTGTACCCTACAAGGTGTTTGGTGTTGAAGGAAGATCAATGGCCTGGGTCGATTTTCGGGAAGGCATCCTGCTGTGTAACTCGGTGGCCCAGGACCCTGAGCTGCAGCTGATCCCGCTGCCGCCACTGACACGTGTCAACAGCATCCGCTTCAGTGAGACCTATATTGGTACCATGCCGCCTCTGGACATGATTCGCGATGTCAGCTGCAAAGGTGGCTATTTCAGGTTCATTGAGATTGAGAGACAGATAGGATTCTCGGAATTGAATTCCAGCAGCATCACAGAGTTAAACCTTGGATGGAAGGCCACCATGTTCAAGAGGAGGATTCTTTCAGATAAATGTTGGGATCCATGTGGCAGTTTTAGCTCGGCTGGCCTTTCGCCCACTGAATCATGTTTCCCTTCGTATGCTGAGAAGATCTGGGACTACAAGAAGATCTGGGACTACAAGAAGAAGAAGCTAGACATGAACAGTGTGATATGCTCATTTCCCACACTGGATATGTGCTGCATTGATGTCGTCTACATGTTGGCCAAGGTGAATTATACCGACCCAAACGGTTGGGTTCTTTCCATCAATAAAAGAAGCAAGAAACTTCAGAAGATTGCACCCTTCTCTGCTACGAGTCCCCTTATCAGTTCCATCTTTCTGCAATGTGGATTCTCCAAGCACTTCAGCGGTGCTCCAGGTAAACTTACCTACTACATGAGTTCTGCTGCTGCATCGAAATCCATGTATTTGTTTGCTAGTGTCAGGTGCTTCTGCTAGTAATATGTCTTGGCTCTGAAACAATTTGCACTATTGTGTTATTCCTTTCTTAAAGGAGAAGGAATTCAACATCGTTTAACTTGGTTTGGGTGACCATAGTATTTTCTGCATCAATGACTATCAAAGAAGTAGGTAAACCAATGTAGCACTAAAATTAGGCCTCCCCGCATTAGGGCACAATCGACTAAAAGCAGCACGAGAACATAATGCAGAGGGAACCCAACAGATATATACTTACTCTACATATACTAGTGACATAATGCAGAGGGAACCCAACAGATATATCTATAATGGTATCCTGTCCTTTCGTGCCATAGCCCAGCTGTGGCACTCAACACATAGTGTTTTCATCCCATGTCTAGTGGGTTCTTCCTCTGACCAGCCCAGCCTAGGAGCCCATGTCTAGTGTGTTCATGCTGCGTGGATCACCATTGCAGCTACCTTAGTGTGTATTGCATAGATACGATTCATGTTTTCCCTCCCCATTTATTAGTTGTGTAACTTGTTTGCCGTGTGGGAGTTGCTGCAGGTGTGTGCACCACCAATGGATGGAAGGATATTGAGTAAGTATATGGTGCTGCAGAATAATTGGAGATTATGCTCTGCTTTATGCATAACTGATTGCTGCTTTTTATTATCAGGGAAGACTTGATGCCTTTGGTGCCCTATGTTACATCAAGTCTGTTGGTTCGACAAAAGCTCATGCAACTTGGTATTGATAATTTCATTATCTTTGTGTGGTACATCCTGTATATGAGAAACTAACTGGTATTCCATTGCAGAAAAATGTTGTGATGAGATCAAGACAGTAATATTTCACACTGGTGTATCATCAACTATGAACATCCATATTCACCAAGTATGTTAAATTCTGGTTAATAGTTGGCTAGCTCTTTTTTTTTCTGTGCTCATCTGTGCATATAAGTTTTGTGTGCCTGCCTTGTGTTCCCTAGAAGCAGAAAGTCCATTTCTCATTCATATGCCTGATTTCAGTTTGGTGCAAAAAATGTAGGTTACACAATTTGCTACTAAAAATGGTCTACGCCATGTTGCCTTTGATGCTGTGAACAGATTTGAGCGGTAAATATAAGTTATCTTTATATTTGTAAAAATGTACTTCTGCATAATCTACTTATGACCTGTGTTTTTTTTTTTTTGTTCCTCAGAGCTTCAGAAGATATTAAGCACATGCTTTTTGAACATCGTCCTAATGGCCCATCAGCAAGTGCAAAAGCTGTCAGAGAGCAAATCCATGTTGCAGTTGAAGCTTTAGACACGTACGTGGACTAATGATTTTTCAATTTGCTTATTATTATCGAAAAGATTAGCAGTTGATTGTTTTTGTACCTGTTTATTCTTTTCATTTCAGGCTCCTGAACATGCTCCCACCGAGTTTGCTGGACACAGGGAGAAGCATGGTCTCAGTTGGGTGCATGGATAATGAACCTGTCGATGGAGGGAGCGTTTCTCATAACATATCCATCCCAGTGCCTTACCTTCTCTATTAAGTGTGCCAACACTAACTTCACTGAATCCTTGGATGAAGGGATCATTTAATGCAACTCCATGCTAGGGCTAAATTTGAAGTACAAGTTTAGAATTATATGTTGTCTACTTGTTGCAAGTCTTTGGTGTACTAAGGAGATAATTCAGTGCTACATGTACGTTACATTAAAAAATGCTAAGCTTTTGCGAGCAGCTTTATCATGCATTTTGGATTCTCAGTTGAGCCTTGGGTCCTATTTGGTAGGGTTTTGGCTTCACCAAAATTGGTGAAGCTAGAAAAGGCGACATTTGTTCCTGAAAAAAAAGGCCACATATTTGTGGCTTCAACTTCATCGGTTTTTGTTTGGTTTTTGCGAATAGGCGTTGTTTTGTATAAGATTGTTTAGCTTGGGTGGTCGAAATTGACAACGCTTTACTATCGTATTATGTCTGGTAGCGTCAAGCCACGAAGTTAGCTTGCTCTCTTGTTGCGTCTGGTTTCATCAAATCTGCTCTATTGTCCACATTGTTCCTCAATAGAGGTGTGCTACGTACAATGTTTTAAAGCCCCTTTCCCATGAAAGTCTAACCAGTTCTCTGGTGTTTGTTTGGTCACTAATTCACTATAGCCCTCGATTTCGAGAGCGTAAACTAGTTCGTTGGTGTTGGTCACTATGGCCATCGTCCCCTCAAGTTTGGGGGCCTGAGATTACTTCCATTGTAAGCTTTTGTCGTCCGATCTTGATTTGCCGTGCGGCTCGAGCTCAACTCCAATAAAAGTTGGAACATCTCCGGGAGCCCCTCAATTTTTTTTCCAATCCTTAACTAACTATATACGTGCATCTCTATGCTTCTTAAACGGAACAGAAATATTCCGTGCCGCCTCTTTCGTTTTTTTATATTACTAGCAAACTTGCCCGCACGTTGCTACGGGTCACAAAATCCATAATACTCCCTCCGTTTAAACTATGGGGAGGGGTTCATACTTGGCAAGGCATCACAAACTATCCATCAGCAATCCCCATCAACAGAGCTAAACTGGCCTATCATATCAATAATTAGAAAAGGTGAACAATAGGGAGATTGATCTTTTAGTGATCAGTCTTGACACAGGGATCTCTTCATCTGTAGGCCATCATGTGTGCTGACCACACTCCTCTGCGCATGCCGGATCATAAACATTAGGCGCTTGATCCCTGCACGTGACAGATCATGAACAATTGGCGCTTGAGTGGTGGAGACCTCCTGAAGCGGCGGCAGAGACCCGAGCGGGCGCAGGGTGATGATGAGGGAGCGAATTTGGCGATCGCGCGCACATCGTGGGCGGTCGGCGCCTTCCATCTAGGCTCGCGGGACGCACGACCTCACGAGAGATTAGCACGTGAAGAGGCCCAGCTTCCGGTTTCCAAATTTGTCGTAGGTGTACGACGGTGATTGCGTGATTGGTGGCATGGGGTGATCACAATTGTTAGGGGAATTAATTATTGTTTGCCTTTCTGAATCGCATTTGATGACTTGCCGATTGATTTTTGGCCTCCGTATTTACATCCCCTTCACGGCGTTGTCGTGGGCGAGCGGCAAGCGGTGTCGCACGCTGAGGCAGAGGGACAACCGGGGAAAAAATTTACGCATAAAAAACGATGGTCTGATAATACCATTTTTGGAAATAAAAATTATCAGTTTTAAAGGGAACAGAAATATTCCAGCTCCCTCTCCTCGCGCTAGCGGCCGTCACCCTCCCAGTCCCAGCATCGCCGCCGAGCTCCCCTTCCTCGGCGGGGCACCCTCGGCCGTCCCAATCCGCGACTCGCCGGAGGAGGCGGTTCGAGCAGACGCGTTCGCGGATCCTAAACGGGTAAGATTCTCTCCCATCCATACGCCTCGAGTGCTGCGTTCTCTCTCTCTCTGGCTAGTGTGCTCCCTGTTCACCCCTGCGTTCTCTTCTCGAGCTCACGTGTGCTTCCGCTCTCTCCCCGTCCCTCGTCGCGACGATTGGGTGACTGCCGACGCCGCCCGCACGCCAGGTGCCCAGGGCTTCGTCGGGCCCTTCGTCGGCGAGGGGCACCAACGCTTTTGCAAAAGGGGAGTACCTTAGAGCAGCTTACTTCTATAGCCAGGTAAATTCTTAACCCCATCTAAACCATATTCTCGTTTGGAACTATATAGAATCTAGCATGAGTAGCTGTTAATAAATTGTCAGTTTCTCCATATATTTGATACAGTTCACCAAGAGTTCACTTAAGTGACCACTGTTTTCTAAATATGATTCTATGCTTATTTTTTATTAGCTCGGAACGGTGTAAAACTATTATGTTTGTCCTACATGTACTTTGAAACCAGTTATTGTAAGCCCACAATTTCAGTACCATTTCAGATAAGTTTGAAGCCCACCCTGAGAGCAGTATTCAATAAAACCAGTTGAACTTTAAAATCAGCTTGCAAGATGCGGAATTCATACTATAAGTGATAAAAAGCAACAATATTTTAAAATGTGAAAAATCGTTATGCTTCTACAGATTTTTAGGAGGTAAATAAAAGTTTTTTGGCCTACGACACCTTTAGTTTGATTTTGGAATTTGTAGTAGCAACATTGTAATAGGAAATTAGCATGTTGTTTGAATGTTTCGAAATTAAAATGTGAGACGTGCCAACAAGATTTACTTCAGTAAAGCATATGCTCAATACTATCTAAGAAATTATTATAATTTTTGTACCACTTGTGTTTTATCTTGATCAGAGAATGAATCCAGTAGTTCAGAAAACATTGTACTACAGTAAATTTGTCAGGTCAGTTTTGGACCTCATTTTATCTAATGATAGATAATAAGTGTTAAAATAACTATTACATGTATCAAATTTCCCTTAAGATAAGGTAAGGGATCAGGAAAGCTGTGCTCCACAAGCAGTTCGATTATCCACAATAAATCTAAGGAAACTAGTTCTTTCTTATTGTTAATGCAGGCAATGGAGAAAGATCCATCTGATGCTACCTTGTTTGCCAACCGGAGCCTATGCTACCTGCGTCTGAGACAAGGAGACCAAGCTATGTCAGATGCTTTTTCGTGCATATTAATGCGTCCTCATTGGTCGAAGGCATGGTACCGTCAGGGTGCAGCTTTCAGCTTAATCAAGGTATTAGTTGGCAGTTGGAAGCCATATCGAAACAAATTTAGTCTTGTAACCTAATCCAATCCCTACACCTGTATGCACAGTACTACGAAGGAGCGGTGCTTGCGTTCGAGCAAGCATTGAAACTTGACCCTGCGAGTGACGAGATCAAGAAAGCATTAAGGTAAATCTTTCTTGTTCCCAGTTTCACCTTCAGTTATCTATTGGAATATGAGAAGCTAAAATTAAAAATCAGAGTCTTCATACACCGTTATCATCTGTGAAAGGTATCTTTAGGCTTTTGGTTCTTGACTTGAAACTTGCAGGGAGGCCATTGCTGGTATGGAGGGTGCTGCTTAGCATGGAGCAAGGGAATCCTTGAACTGAATCCTCTGTATCACTACGTGTCGATGGGGGCCCTATACAACATGTAGACCCAACATACTGATGCAGAGACTAAACACAGCAATATTCAGCTATTGTTGGCTCCTGTGATGAACTAAGTTGTTTTATGGCTGGCTGGTATGCTTATACAGTTATACCGCAGGAAGCAGAGCAGTGCACTGGATTGAACTTGTACTTTAGATATGTAACTTTGGTGTGCTTGCTCGCTCGTTTTGTCTTTCCTGGAAAAATGAACGGGATTTGGGGTCTTCTGTGGGCCCTTGTTATTAAGATGGAGAAAGTTTTACTTGTTGAAGATGAGTGAAGTCATGACTTACACTGCCCAGATGAGAAACTGCAAGCCCTCGCTAAAATTACCACAAAGGAACAGGGCGAAGATGTACACGTCCATGAGGGAGCTCTCCACTTCTCCAGTTTCCAGCCAAGAAAGAGGTGCATGAGGCGATGTCCGACACGTCTCGAGGCGACCCGCGCCCGCCCCCGCCGGCGACGGGTGCTCTGCCGGACTCGCCAGTACAAGAGAGAGGGATCCCGGCACGACGAGAGCGGGAACACGCTCCTTGGGCCCCAGAGATCAGCCTCTCCAAGCCGAAGGAGAGACGTGGCTCACTGAGGGGGAGGCAGGTGGCAAACCCTCGCGGATGGTGGAGCCGAGGGTTTACGGGTGGGAAACCCGCGCCCTACGACCCGGGGGAAGCAGAGGAAGAGATCCAAGACTTCTGGGGGCAACTCTTGTACATCCCAATCTCCTCTCCTACCCCGACCGCCGCCAAGGCTAGGGTTAGGGCGAAACCAGGGGAGAAACTTGTCTGGGTGAGGAAAGATCCGAGGGAAGCGAATTCGTTCAAGCCAGAAGATTGTTTCCCGATCGGAGAAGGAGATTGTTGGGTTGATTCTCCAATCAAGGTAAATCCGTCGTCCTTGGCTTGGGAGAGTAATCAGAGGAGGAGCTTTGCGCAGGTGGTGAAAGATTCCATGGCGAATCGAGGAAGGGGGAGAGGTCCTAGGTTTCCGGGGAGAGGATTGGGCTGCTTGGCGGGGGTTGGAACCAAGTACATGCCGCCTCCACCACAATTCTATGGTCAGCCACCCCCACCTCCCTACGACTTCTACCCTCATCAACCCGGCCAGCAAGGTAATCAAGGATTTGGGCATCGTTTGACAACCCAAGGCCAAGGGGAGGTGGAGCTCAGAGGGGCAGAGGTCGGCATCAGCCAGTTCAAGCAAGATCTGGACAACCGCAGAATCTGTTGGCGTTTCTTAGCGTATGCAGCCAAATCCGCAAGCGCACGGAAATCACCGTTATAGCACTTCACCCTATGAGTAATCGGGTATCGTATTTCTTTCACGAAGAACGGCTTATGAGTTAATTCTAGCCAGAGGTTGCCCAGAGATGGAGTAGGATAGCTTAGGTAGTGAGGTTTTCTATAGGTAAAGGGCCTAAGAGGTAGCTAAACTCGTTGCTATACTTCTTACTTCGGGCACCGGATCGCACCTGGTCTGCCAGGTGATGCCGGCCTGTGGCTCTACGTCGTAGCCGGACGTGGGGGATTACAAAGGACGGACAGGGCTGTCACCACCTGCCGCCTACCACCTCAACCGTGGACTACGAAGCAAACGAAGGTAGGTCCTAGCCTAGACACCAAGTCTATGCCAGTTGCTACAACTCTAGCGGTGGCCAGGAACTCCCGTCTCTATCAGGGGTCCTCTTACTAGAGTTTCCATCACGGGGACGAACGATGAACCCGCAAGAAGATAACAAGCAAGAATAACTTACTCAAGGGTATTACCGAAAGATAAACACGATGTCTTACTTCAAATAGCAAGACGCCGTAGAGGTACAAGCGAGGAGGGAGCCGACAAGTCCGGCACTCCGCCCCGTGGAAGACTAGCTTCCCGAGAGATCTCTTGGAGAGATGCTCTATTCTTGCTCCTCTCTCACTCCTTACTTCTATTCTAGCTGGGCTAGGTAGAGTGGCTCTACTCTCTCTATTGTACACTTGTAGAGTGGAGGTGTGGTGAAGAGTGAGAACTAAAATAAATAATAAATTAATTGTCTACATTGTGTAGAAGAGGGGGCTCCTTGAAAATATGCCATCCCCACATGGAAGGGCCAAAACCGACCTCCATAGACGGTTTCAGACCTTCCATACCAGAAACACCACCGAAATCGACATCCTCACCTAATCAGGAACCGACCGACCAAAGATGGGCCCAGGAGGCGCGCGCGCGCCCATTGTGGGCCCTATGGGCCTCTGCTTTTGCCGCCAGTGTGTGGGCCTTTCAGCTGGCTTCGAATTGGCTGGTGTTTCGTCCAAAACGGAGTCCGGATGCATCCGTGGCGCCCAATTTGCTGAGACATGGTCCTGCAGCCCAAGAGAGAATTAGTCTAAACTTTGGGCTTCCACCTCTCGGGTACTGTGCCTGATATCTGCGTAGGACTCCGGACGCCGATCGTGGCCAATCAATGTGAACTTTGTCAATCGACGTGCTAGATAAATAACAATTTCGTTTACTCGACCAGCTTTTCTGGATTGGAATGAAAAAAGGATGCTGCTGTGCAGGTGTGGTGATAAGAGTGTTGTCTCTGGACAATTTGGATCTATATTTTTCGTTGGTTGTTTGTGTTCATGTGTACCCGTGCCTTGCACAAATATTATCGTTTGTTTGAAGATTTTAGTTACAGTTTTGGATAATAATGCTCACGGGTCATGAAAATTTAAGGTATATACTCTTCATTTTAAAATATTATATTAGTTAACATGCACTTGCACACGTGTCTAAAAAGTGTATACCCCTGTCAAAAAGAAAAAAAAAACTCGCAATTTTAGAGTTTAAAATTTAGCATTCCACTCTTGTTTCGTGTTCGCAGAGAAAAAGTTGCCACACGTGAAATTAAAAAGAGCTACGAATGAATGTAGTACTCTGCCTCCATCTCCTAAGCCTTGTTTATAGTCAAATTGTACAATTAATTAATTTTTATCTACGTTTAATGCTCCATGCATGCGCCCAAAGATTTAATATGATGGAGAGAGTGTGAAAAATATTTAACTTTTTGAGGGATCTAAACAAGGCCCTAAAACACTCTAGCATAGGAGAGATTAGCACTCTTGAACTTTTTAAGGGCATTATTGTTATTTCCTATATATCATTAGTATTCATGCTTGGTCCCACAATTGCATTTTTTATGAAATAGAGGGGGTATTATGACATTAGTTTTAGGGGTTTTTTTTTTTGTGATTCGACATTATTTTTTAGTTGCAACAAAGAAGTTACATATAGTTATTTAATAGATACTTTGCTAACACTTGTGCGTGTAGGATTTTCACGTTTGGCATGCGCACACCAGAGACAGAAGGGGGAGAAAGCTCGCCGAAACCCTAGGTCATCGGAGTTGGACAAGGAGGAGGAAGAGGAGGAGGAGGAGGAGAAAGGAGAGGGGAGGAAGAGGAGGCCTAGCTTGGCCTAATCTAGCCGGATCCACAACTGCCCCCACTGAATCCGGCGGATCCGCGGTTATCACTAGAAGGACCTCGCACGATCACCATTGTTGTTCCATCCCAGATGAGTGAGAGAGAGAGAGAGAGAGAGAGAGAGAGAAGGCCGTTCGAGCGACTGTGTCGTGCGAGCCAGGGCGGGGGAGGGGGGAGAGGAAAGACCGTGTGAGTGCGGCATGTGCGGGTGTAACGTAAAACCTTATTCATTTCACTGAAAAAATAGATTGAAAAAGACTATTCACTAATTTGTTAGAGAGAAATATATTATATCATAGCTGATAAATTCAAACCAATAGTAGGTATGGATGGACGTGGATCGTACTCTTATAAAAATGATACTTCGAGCTTTGGAGAGCCTGGTGAGTGCTTTACCATAATTGTTATATGTTACGTGTGAGCATTTCTTCGGTACGTGCACAACACACACCTGCGTATGAATCCATTCCTATTGCAATGGGTTGGAATAGAAAATCTTTAGAGATTTGTTTGTCGACTACTACGTCCGTTCTACATTGTAAAAGTTGCTTTGACCCCTTTCTTTATTCATCCGTTTTACAATGTATCTAGACATATATCTAGATGCTTTGCAAAATAGATGTACCAAAAACATGATTTATTATTTGGAACATAGGAAATATATCTTTTAAAAAATCTTTGCATGCAATGTTTTTAGTTTGATTAAATTATATTGAGAAAAATATATTTCTTGAAGCATGAATTTATCGATTGAACTATATATGAATATTAGTGATGATAGACTTCTCTTTATATATTACATAAGTAAAATACTTAAATAAACTATTCATTATATATTGCATAAACTATTCATTATACATTGCATAGGAAGTAAAGGCCCTCTTTTAGATAGTAGGATGGGAGATGCTCTTAGAAAATCTTTTATTCAACCCTCATTGAATTTATATTAAAACTTAGAGCTTCAAATTCATATGTTTCCAAAGCAAAACATTGACTTAGATCAACTCTACCTTAAAATATAATACATGTACAATATTTTTTTTATGTTGCATATTTAAGCGCTATAAAAATTATTAAAGAAATATTGTTTAATTTGCTATCAAGGAAACAATTAAACAAAAACCTCGGGTTTGGTCCCTTTTAAACATTTTCCTGTATAAAATGTATCCAAAACCTTAGTATTTTTTGAGTAATTATCCAAAATCTTAGTAAAAGTTGCTCAAGTTTGTTTAGAGTGGACTTTTGTGATCATTTCAAAATTGGTCCGCACACGTCAAACTCATCTCCTGGACTGCGTCATGTGTCTGCCTGAAACAGCCCCGTCCCGTCCCGTTCCGTTCCGTTCAGCCGCGCCTGCCGTTTCCCCACCGTCTCGTCTTCCTTCCTGGCGAAGCCAGCTGCCTGCAGCCTGCTCCCCGCCTCTCCTCCTCCCCAAAACCCAAAACCCCAGCCCCGTTCCGTCCGGCCGCCGCCACCGCCGCCGGCGGCCGTAGCGATGGCGTCGCCCTCCAGACCCTCGGCGCTCGACCTCGCCGCACTCCAGGCCGCCGCCGACGGCGACCTCGGCCTCCTCAAGGGTAACCACACCCCTCACCTCCCCGCCCCATGTCCACTCTCGGATGAACCACCACCGCGCCTCCCATTTTGGTTTGGGTTGGACAGCCGCGCCTAGTTTTGCTACGGAGATACGTGGTCGATTACTCAATTTGATTCTACTTTGTTCACTAGTACTTCTATTTTGTTCACTAGTAGTTTGTGCAAATTGGTCGGCCCACTAGGAGATTTATTTATTCGCCAATAGTTTGTGCAAATTGGGGTCGGCTCACTAGGAGATTTAAAGTTACTGTGGTATTGTTATGCAAATTGGTCGGCTCATTAGGATTGAGGATTATGCAATTTTTTTTATTTTGTTTGTTGTTTATGGTCTGATTTGATCTGTTTTCCTTGCTGTTTCTGTGGTTTCTCTTGGATAGAGATGGCGGACAAGGTGAATCTGCACGAAGCCAAAGATGCCAGTGGCAATGGCGTGCTCCACTTGGCTACCGAGAACGGACATTTGGAGCTCTGCAAGTTCCTGGTGGAGGAATTGGGGCTCGATGTCAATTCTGTGAACGCAGAAGGTGCGTGTGATGCGACTAGCTGAGATTCCCCCCTCGATATGCAATCAGTGAAATCCGTCTCCTTGTAGGCGAAGCGCCGGTCCACCTTGCTGCTCAAGAGAATGAAGGCGTCCTGAGGTACCTTCTCAGCCGTGGCGGTGACCCAGGGATGGTTGACTTGCAGGGTACCTCACTGCTGCATTGCGCGGTCCTCGGAGGTGTGTTCCTCAATCAGCTTTAAAAAGGGCGTTGAGGATTCCATCTTGTGTTTGATAAGCAGTGCTGGTTATCTCATCGTGTCTCCAGGGAATTGCGATGCTGTAAATCTGTTGCTGTCCATGGGTGTTGATGTGGATCCACCAAATTTCCGTGGGACGCCGCTGCACGTGGCCGCCATCAACGACCAGGTTCAGGTTGTCAAGATCCTGCTGGAGCATGGTGCTGATGTAAGTTTCTGCTTTCATTCTTTCCACGTCACACCAGGATATATGAATTCGACTAGCATGTGGCATCGACACGGGCCATGGTGGATTTTGCTTCATTTGAATGAGAAATTGTCTGTTGAGGACATGCTGCAGTATACTAGACAACCTTATATTTTTATGAATTATTTTCTATTATATTTCCTAGTCATAAAAACCCTGATATGTTTTCTTCTGCAGCCCAACAAAGTTGTTGGTCATGTCTACTCGCCAATCATGATGGCATGTGTTGGGCATTCTTTGGAATCCATGAAGCTACTGGTTAAGGTCCACTCATTTCTTGACTTAACTTGATGTGGCCTGAGCAATAGCCTTGATATTTTCCATTGAATATGTTGCCATGGACTCGTATTACAAAAGTGACCATTCTCTCTTCAGCTATTTATAACTCTGTATTGCCAACTCTATAGGCTGGTGCTGATGTAAACTTTGTTGCTCCTCCCTCTGGACGATCCATTTTGACGGAGGCAACTGACAATGGCTTAATTGACATTGTCAAGTTCTTGCTAGAGGCTGGAGCTGATCCTAACCTTGTTGATAAGGTAATGATGACTCCGGTTTTGGCTTTGTTTTTTCATTTACTGCTCTAATGATAGGTTACCTATGTACATTCATGAAAAATTTTACAATTTATTTTCGTCAAGTTCTGCATCTCCGGATCAAGGCATCAGATTGTCTAGAGCTGAACAGTAAAATTCCAATGTTGAAGTGTTAGTCTAGTTGCACATATTATGATTTCACAAGCAATTTATCAATAATTAGAATTTTTCAAGTAGTAGTGTTTCTATATTTTCTTCAGATATTCCTCTTATCTAGAACTATTATTTCCATTGCTGATAAATTAATAAATAACTCTTTCTTTTTTCAGAAAAAAAGACTTGTGTTTTTTGTATCTTTTTTTGTGTTTCATGCCACATTGTATTACTACTTCTAGATTTTATTTACGATGCAGGATGGGAAAATCCCAATCATGTGCGCAGCAGTTAATGGGCAGCGCGAGCTTGTTGAAATTCTGTTTCCGAAGACAAGACCAGTTCCATCTGTGCCAGACTGGAGCGTTGATGGGATTATTGGAAGTGCGAAAGATCTGCTTTTTGATGCTCATGTATGTAAGATCGTAAGAAGTTTCTTATGGGCACTGCTCTCTCAGCCATGCTTGCTGTAACTCACTTTTGTTACCTGTAGTATTTATGATGTTAGGACCAGTCGAATGCATGCTATTTTGTGTAACTGCACATGTTGCCGTGTTTAGGATGCTAAGTCACAAGGAAAGGAAGCTTTTGCAAAAGGAGAGTACCTTAGAGCAGCTTACTTCTATAGCCAGGTAAATTCTTAACCCCATCTAAACCATATTCTCGTTTGGAACTATATAGAATCTAGCATGAGTAGCTGTTAATAAATTGTCGGTTTCTCCATATATTTGATACAGTTTACCAAGAGTTCACTTAAGTGACCACTGTTTTCTAAATATGATTCTATGCATATTTTTTATTAGCTCGAACGGTGTAAAACTATTATGTTTGTCCTACATGTACTTTGAAACCAGTTATTGTAAGCCCACAATTTCAGTACCATTTCAGATAAGTTTGAAGCCCACCCTGAGAGCAGTATTCAATAAAACCAGTTGAACTTTAAAATCAGCTTGCAAGATGCGGAATTCATACTATAAGTGATAAAAAGCAACAATATTTTAAAATGTGAAAAATCATTATGCTTCTAAAGATTTTTAGAAGGTAAATAAAAGTTTTTTTGGCCTACGACACCTTTAGTTTGATTTTGGAATTTGTAGTAGCAACATTGTAATAGGAAATTAGCATGTTGTTTGAATGTTTCGAAATTAAAATGTGAGATGTGCCAACAAGATTTACTTCAGTAAAGCATATGCTCAATACTATCTAAGAAATTATTATAATTTTTGTACCACTTGTGTTTTATCTTGATCAGAGAATGAATCCAGTAGTTCAGAAAACATTATACTACAGTAACTTTGTCAGGTCAGTTTTGGACCTTGTTTTATCTAATGATAGATAATAAGTGTTAAAATAACTATTACATGTATCAAATTTCCCTTAAGATAAGGTAAGGGATCAGGAAAGCTGTGCTCCACAGAAGCAGTTCGATTATCCACAATAAATCTAAGGAAACTAGTTCTTTCTTATTGTTAATGCAGGCAATGGAGAAAGATCCATCTGATGCTACCTTGTTTGCCAACCGGAGCCTATGCTACCTGCGGCTGAGACAAGGAGACCAAGCTATGTCAGATGCTTTTTCGTGCATATTAATGCGTCCTCATTGGTCGAAGGCATGGTACCATCAGGGTGCAGCTTTCAGCTTAATCAAGGTATTAGTTGGCAGTTGGAAGCCATATCGAAACAAATTTAGTCTTGTAACCTAATCCAATCCCTACACCTGTATGCACAGTACTACGAAGGAGCGGTGCTTGCGTTCGAGCAAGCACTAAAACTTGACCCTGCGAGTGACGAGATCAGGAAAGCATTAAGGTAAATCTTTCTTGTTCCCAGTTCCACCTTCAGTTATCTATTGGAATATGAGAATCTAAAATTAAAAATCACAGTCTTCATACACCGTTATCATCTGTGAAAGGTATCTTTAGGCTTTTGGTTCTTGACTTGAAACTTGCAGGGAGGCCATTGCTGGTATGGAGGGTGCTGCTTAGCATGGAGCAAGGGAATCCTTGAACTGAATCCTCTGTATCACTACGTGTCGATGGGGGCCCTATACAACATGTAGACCCAACATACTGATGCAGAGACTAAACACAGCAATATTCAGCTATTGTTGGCTCCTGTGATGAACTAAGTTGTTTTATGGCTGGCTGGTATGCTTATACAGTTATACCGCAGGAAGCAGAGCAGTGCACTGGATTGAACTTGTACTTTAGATATGTAACTTTGGTGTGCTTGCTCGCTCGTTTTGTCTTTCCTGGAAAAAAGAACGGGATTTGGGGTCTTCTGTGGGCCCTTGTTATTAAGATGGAGAAAGTTTTACTTGTTGAAGATGAGTGAAGTCATGACTTACACTGCCCAGATGAGAAACTGCAAGCCCTCTTAACTTGGTACTGTCTTTCTCTATACTTAACACACTATTTACATGTCTGCTCTTCCGGAGCACTGAGCACCCCGCCGGCGGTGGACGCCCTCACTGTCAGCCCCTCCGACGTCGGTACACGTACGTCGGCACTGGAAGGTCTTGAACCCTGCATGGTCAGGAACGTGCTGCACTTCACAGCTGCCAAGTGTTCATTCCTAGTGGAGGAATTAGTGCCTTACAAGGGAGGTTGTGCATGTCCTCATAGCGTGCTCTTGCTAATCATGAGTCCCTTTAGTCAGGAAGCCGGTGGTGGGTGATAATCAGATTGGATCCATGTACTTAATTCATCCTAAATTATAAGATGTTTGATTTTTTCCACCTCAAGTTTGACCACTTATCTTATTCAAAAAGTTTGTGCAAAAATAGTAAAATTTAAGTCATTCTTGAAGGACTCTATTAATAAAAAAGGCACGTCAAAAGAAGTGATATTTTAAATAAATTTCTGAATAAGACGAACAGTCAAATTTAGTGTAAAAAAGTCAAACGTCTTATAATTTGGGATAGAGGGGGGTATCAAGCAAGGTATAGATTAACGACTATGCAAGCTGGCATTAGATCTAACTCTTTGTTTAATCTATGTCTCATATGGTGACTGAGTAACGTCAAGACCCCACTAGCCAAAGATGAAGAGGGGTAACAACTCCGTGTGACTAAGCATAGAATTCGTGTTCAAAGGAGTTGAATGGAGGGGACCTAAAAATTGAACTTCGTATGGCTCCATCATCCTTGCGCACAATCTTACCCCAAAATACTCGTTCATGGCGACGTGATCGTGGATGACACATGGAGGTAAAGCTCCATGGCGCGAACATTGGTGTTGACGGAGGAAGGAGATAGTAGGGGAGACGAAGGGAGACGGTAGCGGAGGGAGGGCCACGAGCAGTGCTGAGGCGGAGGTGAGGGGGTGGCACGGTCATGGCGTAGGTGGAGGAGAGAAAGGGGCGAATAGGTAAGAAAGATATAAGTGAAAGAAAAGAGAATGGTAGAGGTCGAAAAATAAACGAAGTAAAGAGGGAAAAAAGAAGAAAAATTGACGACATTACAAAAGTTTTACTATTATATATCTGCCATCGAAGTTATTTTGCCAAATGTTCGTCTAGAGGAGGTACCAAAGAAAACTGCTCTATCAAAGAGTTAAATCTAGTTCATTTTTAGTCAAATTAAAACTCTACCAAGTTCAGCCTTTTTCCTTCCTTGCGAAGCCGCTTCGGTTCCCTACCGCTGCCACTCCACCTTCTTCCTCTCCAAACTCCAAAGCCCAAAACCCCAACTCGCCGGCGCGCCCGCGACCTCCCACTACCCCAGCACCCGTCCCCCGCCGCCGCCGTAGCTGCCCCGATGGCGGCATCGGCTTCCGGACCCTTGGGCCCCGACCTCGTCGCGCTCCCCGCGGCCCCTCAAGGCCGCCAGGATGGCGACCTCCGCCTTCTCAAGAGTAAACGCACCCTGCCCCCCAACCCCATTTCAATTCGAAACTACTCGATCTCCCATTTTGCTTTGGATTTGGACTTTGGCTGGCGGCCGCGCCAAGTTTTGATTTTCTTCCTCCTAGCTAGGCTACTCGTCGATTTTCTTCCCGATTTCTTCGTTTATTTTTTTTCCACTGATATTTCCGCGATTTCTCTTTGGTAGGTTTGGCGAGCAAGGTGGACCTGCACGAAGCCAAGGACGCAGGAGGGAGGGGCGTGCTCCACTTCGCGGCGGAGAAGGGCCATCTTGAGGTCTGCAGATTTCTCGTGGAGGAATTGGGGCTCGATGTCAACTGTGTCTCCGCAGGTACGTGTGAATGTAATGCCACTAGCTCAAATTTCCCCTTGTAGCAAGTGTCGCGTTGTCGGAGTGCTATGAGTGAGATCCCTTAATTCATCCTTTCTTTGTAGGTGGGTCGCCGGTCCACCGCGCTGCGGCCCGAGGGCACGTGAGTGTCCTGAGGTACCTTCTCGGCCGCGGCGGTGACCCGGGGATGCTTGACTCTGAGGGCACCTCGTTGCTGCATTTTGCTGTTACTAGATAATTACCCGTGCGTTGCAACGGGAGATATAAATACGATTTTTTTTTCGGTGGCCAAGCCAAAATCAAGAAAAAATTTGCACGTTTGTTACACCATGACAATGGCAAAATACAATGCTTTGAATTTGATCTTCCTAACATGCGCCAATCATCACTTTTACGGCACATAATTTAATTTTGCATTTGAAATCAAATAAAATAAGTTTGGACCATAATAATTGTATGCGTTCATTCATAGTGACTATCTCTCTTTTTTTTTTTGCAACAACAACGGGAGGGACGATGAGTCCCCCAACTAAACTGATTATATTATTTATATATTACCACATATTCCAGGCGTGACTTGTAGGTAGAGGGTCATGGGCCAAGTTGGGCACAAAGGAAATACAACATGAAGGCGGCGGGGAGAGATCAAATTTCATCCAAACTATTGAAGTCCGGAAATTTGAAAGATGAGGGTCATTTTTTGGGGAAGCAACACTATCACAAATATGTCAAACTTTTGCAGATGACGATTAGTTTGTCAGTGTTGGGGGAGAGTTTGTGAAATACCACATTGTGTCTGTGCTTCCATAGTTCCCAACCATAGTGGAGGATCCAAGTCGACGCGACTTCCTCAAGTGCCCGGGGGCGTATATCAACTCTACCACGGTACACATATGATGCGCACGATATTCTTGTAAGCATCATGAATTAAAGATCTATGTGACTCCCGGGCACATGTCAATAACCGGATTCATCTTGCAGAGCCATTCGAATAAGCTCACATGCTTGTTGAGGAAATGTACACCGAACAAGACCCTCAGATGCTCTTGAGAGTCTCTGCTCCTTGATGAGCGCTGTTTTTTTTTCTGCATTTTACTTAGTCCAGGAGGACGAAACTCTAGGATGTTCGGTGCCTAAACTGTAATAACATTGCCACGGCTAATGCCCTTGAACTCAAAAAAAAAAAAAAAAAAAAAAAAACTAATTACACATTCGAAGTTCAAGCTGAATTTATGCCAAACTACTTCCCCCAAATTTTACAAGACAAAATCTTCATTCAAATCGCCAAATTCCATCCGAACGAACCAGAGCTTCACATCGATTTCTCTCCACCGAGCAAGCAATCCCCAATGGTTATCTTCTTTCTTTTCTTCTTCCAAATGGGTAAGCTGCAGGTCAAATCGAGCATTCTTCTCTCCATCAAGACCTTAGCAGCAAGCCAGCATACACCTCTTCCTTTTTCCTGCCTGCAACTGCAAGCACCATGACCAGATAACATCACCATCATGACCTCACACCTATCGTTTTTTTTCAGCTTAAACCAAAGCATGCCATCTCCTCTGCTCATCTCGTGCCCCAACCACAAATCCAGCAACTGCTCCTCCCAATCTAAGCGATTGAAGCCATGGTTAGCAATTGAAGACAGGAGCGTACTCCAGTCCGGCCTCATCCGCGGCATTGTCAATCGTCATCCTGTGGCCTGGACATGCCTCTAGGCGTGAGCCTTGCTGGCTGTACCTGAGGTGCAGCTGTAGCCGCAGCCGTCCGGATGATGAGAGACTCAGCAGGCCGGGGCAGAGGCGCAGAGCTGGACCGCGGACTGGAGCAGGACCTTCGTTCTTCTCTCGTTCTTCATGACGGTGCGTGGCGGTGGCATGACGGGGCAGAGGCGAGCCGACGGAATTGGCAGAGGAGGCAGGGCAGAGTGTCAGCGTCGCCCGAAGAGGGGTGGGGCCGGGCAGCAGCATCGACGGGAGAGGGCCGAGGCGGAGGCGGAGGCGTCGGGAGTAGGTTACGATGGCGGAGCAGGGTCTTCTATTTTTTTTCCTTGATAGATGGGGACTGGGGAGTGGGGAGGCGCGTGGGAGAGAGAGAGCGGGGGCCCACGTGTCGGCGCAAACGATCGCTGGCTTCACCACGGTCCTGGCTGACGGGTCCGTTTCAAATTTATTGTAGTACAGATGGGAGGTGGGCTCCTCCTCAATCTAATTCAAATATTAATAAAGGCGTTGAGTTGAGGATTCCATCTTGTGTTTGATTTGGAATGTTGTTCTCATCGATCGTGTCACCAGGGAATTGCCAGGCTGTAAGATTGGTGCTGTCCAAGGGTGTTGATGTGGAGCCACCCAATATTCGTGGGACACCACTGCTCGTTGCCACTGTCAAGGACCAGGATCAGGTTGTCAAGATCCTACTGGAGCATGGCGCTGATGTAAGTTGCTTCTTTCACTGTTTCCACATTTTTTTTCACGAACATGCCTTAGTATATTTGTCATTAAGAGGGTAGAGCAAATAAAGGTTACAAACTCCCAACTGTAAGTCTAGGCTTACCCGTTCTTGAACTTTATGAATTGGACTAGCTTGGCGTATCCACTTCATTTGATTGAGAAATTGTCTGTTGAGAACGTGCTTATATTTTATAAAATCATTTTCCATGATATTGAGTGATAAAAACTGTGATATGTTTTATTCTACAGCCAAACAAGGTTGCTGGTCATATCTACCCACCACTCATGATGGCATGCTTTGGACATTCTTTGAAATCCATGAAGCTACTGGTTAAGGTCCACTCGACTTAACTTGATGTGGCCAGACTTAATAGCCTTGATATTTCCATTGAATATTTGTCATGAACTCATGATTATAAAGTAACCATTCTCTCTTCAGCTATATATAAACTCTGTATTACCAAATCTATAGGCTGGTGCTGATGTCAACTTTGTTCTTCCCTCTGGGCGACCCATTTTGACGGAGGCAATTGAAGAGATGGACGATGGCTTGATTGACATAGTCAAGTTCTTACTAGAGGCTGGAGCTGATCCTAACCTTACTGATAAGGTAATGATGACTCTGGTTTTGGCTTTGCTTTTATTTGTTGCTCTAATGATAAGTTACCACTGTGCATTCATGGAAATTTTTATAATTTGTTTTCATCACGTTCGCATCTCGAATCATGGTATCGATTGTCTAGAGCAGAACACTAGAAATCCCAATGTTGAAGTGTTAGTCTAGTTGCTTCTTTTGTGATTTCAAGCACTTTTTTCTATATTTCCTTCAGATCATGGCATTCTTGAACTATTATTTCCGTCGCTAATAAATCAATAAATAACTTTTTGTTTTTTCAGCAAAAACACTTGTGTTTTTTATATCTTTTTTTGTGTTTCATACCACATTGTATTACTACTACTAGACTTTCTTTATGATGCAGGATGGGAAAATTCCAATCATGTACGCAGCAGTCAGTGGGCAACGTGAGCTTTTGAAATTCTGTTTCCCAAGACAACACCAGTTCCATCTGTACCGTGATCGGAGCATTGATGGGATTATGCGAAAGATCTGCTTTTCGATGCTCATGTATGTAAGATTTTAACAAGTTTCTTATGGGTACTGCACTCTCAGCCATGCTTTCAATGGCACACTTTTATTAACTATAGCTTTTATGATGTTGGGGACCCTTTGAATGAATGTAATTTTGTGTAACTGTGCATGCTGTCGTGTTTAGGATGCAGCTGTGGTGCAAGAAAGGATAGCTGATGCTAAGTCACAAGGAAAGGAAGCTTTTGCTAAAGGGGAGTACCCTACAGCAGCTTACTTCTATGGCCTGGTAAGCCCAACTAAACTATACACAATGTAGCATGAGTTTCTGTTAATAGGTTTTCCTGAATGATGGAGGCTGGTTTATGTCGGTTTCTCCATAGTATTTTCACACTGCATTTGGTATAGTTCACCAAGAGTTCACTTGAGTTACCACTGTTTTCTAAATATGATTCCATGTTCTTTAGTAAACTCAGAACATTGTAAAACTAACGAAAAAGGTCCACTTTCAGTACCTGTAGTTTTTTTGGTTTTATTTACACCACGTACTTCCAAACCAGTTATTGTTAGCCTGCAATTTCAGTTCAATTTCAGATAAGTTTTAAGCCCACCCTGAGAGCAGTATACAATAAAATCGGTTAAACTTTAAAACCAACTTGCCAGATGTTAGAGTTCATTTTATATGTGATAGAAATAGCATCAATCAATATTTTAAAATATTGAAAAAGTGTTTACTTCTGAAGATATTTAAATATTTTTTGTCCACAATACCTTTTGTTTGATTTTGGAATTTGCAGTAGCAACTGTACAATAAGAAATTAGCATGTTGTTTGAAACTTTAGAAATTATATAATATGAGATGTGCCAACAATATTTACTTCAGTAAAGCGTATGCTCAGTATTATCTAAGAAATGATTACAATTTTTGTACCACTTGTGTTTATCTTGGTCAGAGAATGAATCCAATATTTCAGAAAACATTATTAATTAACTTCGTTAGTTTTGGACACCATTTTAGCCGATTTTGACAGATGAGTGTTAAAATAACTATTACATGTATCAAATTTCCCTTAAAATAAGGTAAGCAAGCAATGCTGTGCTGTGCTGCACAGAAGTAGCTGGATGAACCACAACTAATCTAAATAAACTGAGTTCTTTCCGATTGTTAATGCAGGCAATAGAGAAAGATCCATCTGATGCCACCTTGTTTGCCAACCGGAGCCTATGCTGGTTGCGGCTGAGAAGTGGGAACCGCGCTCTGTCAGATGCTCAACGGTGCATAGTTATTCGTCCTCATTGGTCGAAGGCATGGTACCGTCAGGGTGCAGCTCTCAGCTTACTGGAGGTATTGGTTCACAGTTGGAAGCTACATCAAACTTAGTCTTGCAAACTAATCCAATTCGTATGCACAGGACTACAAAGGAGCGGTGGTTGCGTTCGAGCAAGCACTGAAACTTGACCCTGCAAGTGACGATATCAAGAAAGCGTTAAGGTGCTTCTTCTTTGTTCCCTTCTAGTCCCACCTTCTGTTAGTTCCCAAGTTCATTGTATTATCTGAGGGAATATGGGCATCTAAAATTCTAAATCAGACTCTTCATTCACAGTTGTAAATTATAATATGTGAAAGGTATCTTTAGGCTTTTGGTTCTTGAAACTTGCAGGGAGGCCATTGATGATATGGAGAGTGTTGCTGCTTTCAAGGAGCAATATAACCTTTGAACTGCTAATCCTCGTAAAACATGTAGAACCCCACATACTGCTGTAGAGAGTAAACGTAGCAATATGCAGCTATTCTTGGCTCTTTTGTGATGAACTGTAAGGTGTTTTATGGCTAGCCTGTATGCTTCTCTCTCGGGAAGCAGAGCAGTGCACTGGATTGAACTAGTACTATAGATATGTATTGTTTCGGTGCTTGCTCGCTTCTTTTGTCTTTCCTGGAAGAACAAACTGTGATCCTTGGGAATTCAGATGGAGAAAGTTCTCCTTGCTGTTTGAGATGAGTGAATTCAAGACTGAACTCTGCCCAGATGATTAACTGCAAGCCCTCTCAACTTTGGTACGGTCAAGGCACTCTCATCATTTCGTTGCACGTCGGCATTGGAAGGTCTTTTGAACCTCCAATCAGATTGGAATATCGGATCCCACGTATCAAGTAAGATATAGATAGTTGGCATTAGATCTAACTTTTGGGGTGTCCCTAATGACAATTCACAAATAGCTAGCTTGATGGAATTTAGATATAATTAAGAAAATATTGAAATAGGGAATTATGTGTGAGAGTTGTTTTAGGAAGATTGCAGTGGGGAGTATTGTGTGAGAGAGTTGTCTCATGAAGATTGTGCTAGAATGCAATTTCTCTTGATAGCCAATAGAATTATTCGTATACTAGCTATTTGGGAAAACTTGAGGATGCACTTATTGTTTAATCTACTTCTCAAAGTTACCAAACAAACATAGTGACCACGTGAGCCAAAGTGAAGAGGAGGAACAACTCCACGCGACAGAGCCTAGAATTCGTGCTCAGAGGAGGGTAAAGCTCAATAGATCCAACACACGTCGACGAAGGGAGGTGATGGGAGGGGAGACAGAGTGGGTAGCGTGGGAGTGGCGCGAGATCTAGGTGGAGGGGAGGAAGGGGCGAGCAAATAAGAAAGGAGAATGGTAGAGGAGGAAAAAATCGAAGGAAGAAAAAAAGAAAAGAAAAAGATAGTGACATAGATGTTTTACTATTTTATCTGCCATCGAAATAATTTTACCAAACATTATTCTAAAAGAGTTTCGAGAACGAAAGGAAACTACTCTATGAAAAGTTACCAAACATTATTCTAAAAGAGTTTCGAGAGCGAAAGGAAGCTACTCTATGAAGAGTTAGAGCCGGTGCATGTTTCAAAGAAGTCGAAACTCTACGAGACTCAATATTATGCAATCAATTATTATTATACTAGTACCAAAAAAAAAAAAGATTACCTTGCCTAAGGGGCTGGCCGCAGCCGCATCGTTCAAAGCTCAGCGCTATAGTCCATGGCGTCGAGCTCAACCATAGACCATGACTCCTAGACTCGAGCATGTCAATGCCAAGTGACTAGCCATGCTAACTCGGGCTTGATGCCCGACGCCATGCTCTACGACGCCGATAGTCCATGGCGCCGAGCTCAACCATAGACCATGACGTCTAGCCTCGGCCATGTTAGCGCCAAGTGACTAGCCTTGCACAAAACTTGAGGATGCTCGGCGCAATGCCCTACGATGTGGCCTCGACACTGTGAATGACCTCCTAGATCCAAACACGGATTTAAGACACCAAGATACATATATTTTTTTTTTCAAAAAAAGTTCAAAAAAAAGTTTGTAAAATTACATGTGCCTAATTCTTTCTTTCCTTTTAGACGATAAACATCAGTACATCACCCATCCAATGTAAATCGACCATCAATACTTCTCCCTAGTAGCTGATCTTTAATTTCAGGCACACGTAGTGGGATAGAAAAATCTGAAAAACAAATCGGCCCCCAGCGAGCGAGCCCGCCGTGCAAAGGTGTCAGTCACACACACACATGCCCCGTCAGCAGCGTCTCGCGTTTCTATCGCCAACAATGCGGCCGCCCTTTCTTCTTCCTCTCTGCTCTCCAAACTCCAAAGCCCAAAACCCCAACCCGCCCCTGCTGTCTCCCACTACCCTAGCACCCGCCCGCTGCCGCCGCCATTGCCGTAGCCGTCCCGATGGCGGCGTCGGCCTCCGGACCCTCCGGCGCCGACCTCGTCGCGCTCCACGCCGCCATCGCGCTCCGTGCCGCCTTCGACGGCGACCTCCCCCTTCTCAAGAGTAAGCGCCCCACGGGCCCCGACGCCATCTCACCTACTCGATCTCTTGCGTGCGCCCCTCGATTCGGATGAGCCACCCGCGTCCCCCATTTTGGTTTGGATTTGATTTCTGATTTCTTCGGCAGAGATACTAGTTTTTTTTCCTTTTTCGGAAAAAAATCGGATTTTTATACTAGTTTCTTTTCTTTTCTTTTTTCACTGCTGCTTCTTCGATTTCTCTTGGGTAGGGATGGCGATCAAGGTGGACCTGCACGAAGTCAAGGACGAAAAGGGGCAGGGCGTGCTCCTCCTCGCGGCGGCGAAGGGCCATCTTGAGCTCTGCAGGTATCTGGTGGACGAATTGGGGCTCGATGTCAACTGTATGTCCGCAGGTGCGTGTGACGCTACTAGCTGGAATTCGCCACTCGTAGCAACTGTATGAGCGAGGTCCTTCCTTTTTTAGGCGGGTCGCCGCTCCACGTCGCTGCTGGCTACGGGCATGACAGTGTCCTGGGGTACCTTCTCGACCGCGGCGGTGACCCAGGGATGCTTGACCGGGATCGCAGCTCGGTGCTGCATTGCGCGGTCACCGGAGGTGCGCTTCTCAATCATCAAGAAGGGCGTCGTGGATATTCCATCTTGTGTTTGATTTTGGGTGTTGGTTATCTCATCGTGTCACCAGGGAATTGCCAGGCTGTAAGATTGGTTCTGTCCAAGGGTGTTGATGTGGATCCACCCGATTATCTTGGGACGCCACTGTTCGTTGCCATTCTCGAGGGCCATGTTCAGATTATCAAGATCCTACTGGAGCATGGTGCTGATGTAAGTTGCTTGTCTCATTGTTTCCACATTTTTTATTCGTGACATGCCTTGACATGTTTGTCATATCTCTCAATCGATAAAGCTCGTCGAGTATTTTGTCAAAAAAAGAGAGGATGAAGCAAATAAAGGTTACAGACTCCCAACTGCAAGCCTTGGCTTACCCTGGGCTGGCAGCTCTAAGTTTATAAATTAGACTAGCTTGGATTTTTCATGGGCCATTTGTGCATTTTGCTTCATTTGATTGAAAAACTGACTGTTGAGGACATGCCGCAGTATACTAGACCACCTTATAATTTTATGAATTATTTTCCATTATATTGCCTAGTCATAAAACCTGTCATATGTTTTATTCTGCAGCCCAACAAGGTTGTTGGTGTCTTCTCGCCACTCATGATGGGGTTAATTTGCTTTATACCACTGGAATTTTCGCTGTTTAGAAATCTACCATTACAACTTCTTATATTGGAAAAATGCCATTGGAACTTTGAGCTACGCTGAGAAAACCCATTCTCTACGTCTTCAAGGCTCTTGGGCCCATTTTCAGCACTACGCATTTCTGTATGGACCTTCTTGCCCCTATCCTTACGTGAAAACAGTCGTGGCCAGCTCCGTTCGTTTCCATCGTCATTCATTCCTCTTCCTCCTCCGTCCGATTCCGTTCCTTGGTCGTAACCCAAGGTAGCCGCCGGCGGGCACCAGCTCACGTCCGCCACCGCGCGCGCGCGCAGCCCACCACCGCTCCCGCCGCGCCGCCGCCCTCGCGTCCCCGCGCAGTCTTCAATCGCGTCCGCGCGCAGCCCGCCGTCGTGTCCGCGCGCCGCCCGCCCGTGCTCGCTCAAGTGGAAGGGCCGGTGCGACTTCAACAGCTCGGCCAAGTGGAAGTTGCGAGGCATCGACGACCCCGTGCTGCCCGTCAGCATGGGCTCGCACGGGACGCCAACGTCATGGGTAACGGGTTCGGGACGGCCGCCGGCATGGCCCCGCACGCGCACATCGCGCTCTACCAGCTGTGCTTCGAGGACAAGGGATGCGACCGCGGCGACATACTGGCGGCCCTCGACGACGCCCTCGACGAGGGCATGGACGTGCTCTCGCTCTCGCTCGGCGATGACGAGGCCGGCGACTTCGCCTACGACCCCATCGCGCTCGGGGGCTACACCGCCATCATGAAAGGCATCTTCGTCAGCGCCGCGGGCGGGAACATGGGCCCAGACCCGGCGACGAGGCCGTGGCTGCTCACCGCGAGGTGGAGGAGCTAGGAGGAGGGGCGGCGAACGGCGGTGATAGGGGCGGCGACCGTCGACCTGTGTCTGTTTCGCTGGGTCTGTTCCGGAGAGAAGGAACGAGCGAACGTGAGGGAGACTGCCTTATCCACTTAACTCGAGGGCAAGAAGGTCCATACGAAAATACGAAGTGCTGACAATGGGCCCAAGATGCTGGAAGATGTAGAGAATGGGCTTTCTCAGCGTAGCTCAAAGTTCCAATGGCATTTTTCCAATATAAGAAGTTGTAATGGTAGATCTCCAAACAGCGAAAATTCCAGTGGTATAAAGCAAATTAACCCCTCATGATGGCATGCTTTGTGCATTCTTTGAAATCCATGAAGCTACTGGTTAAGGTCTACTCATTTCTAGCCTCGCTATTTGCATTTCTCATTGAATATGTTCTCATGTACTCATGATTACAAAGTGACAGCTCTTCAGCAATTTGAACTATGTATTGCCAATTCTATAGGCTGGTGCTGATGTCAACTTTGTTGCTCCCTCTGGACGATCCATTTTGACGGAGGCAACTGACGATGGCTTAGTTGACATTGTCAAGTTCTTGCTAGAGGCTGGAGCTGATCCTAACCTTGTTGATAAGGTAATGATGGCTGGTTTTGGCTTTGCTTTTTATTTTTGTTGCTGTAATGATAGGTTACACCTGTGCATTGATGAAAATTATTATAATTGATTTTCATCAAGTTCTGCATCTCAGAATCTTGGTATCTGATTGTCTAGAACAAGACCGTAAAATTCCAATGTTGAACTGTTAGTCTAGCACACTAGATGCACCTGTTATGATTCCAAGCACTTTATCACTAATTATAAATTTTCTATATTTCCTTCAGATCAATTCCTCTTATCTAGAACTTTTAGTTCCGTCGCGGATAAATCAATAAATAATAACTGTCTTTTTTCATAAAAAAACACTTGTGTTTTTAATACCCTTTTTTTTGTGTTTCAACCCACACTGCATTACTACTACTAGATTTTCTTTATGATACAGGATGGGAAAATCCCAATCATGTACTCAGCAGTCAATGGGCAACGCGAACTTGTTGAAATTCTGTTTCCTAAGACAAGACCAGTTCCATCTGTGCCAGATTGGAGCGTTGATGGGATTATTGCAAGTGCGAAAGATCTGCTTCTCGATGCTCATGTATGTAAGATTGTAAGAAGTTCCTTATGGGCATAGCTCTCTCAGCCATGCTTGCTGTAACCTACTTTTGTTAACTTTAGCATTTAAGATGTCAGGACCCCTTGAATGCATGTCATTTTGTGTAACTCCGTGCTGTCATGTTTAGGATGCAGCTGTGGTTGAAGAAAGGATAGCTGATGCCAAGTCACAAGGAAAGGAAGCTTTTGCAAAAGGCGACTACGTTACAGCAGTTTACTTCTATGGCCTGGTAAATTCTTAATCCCATCTAAAACTATATTCTCCTTTGGAACTATACAGAAAGTTGCACGGGCAGCTGTTATAAGTGATAAAAATAGCAACAATATTTAAAAATGTGAAAAACCGATGAAGATATTTAGAAGGTAAACAAAATGTTTTTGACCCACAACACCTTTTGTTTGATTTTGGAATTTGTAGTAGCAATAGTATAATAGGTAATTAGCTTGTTAGAAAGTTTCAGAATTAAAATGTGAGATGTGCCAAGAAGATTTACTTCAGTAAAGTATATGCTCAGTATTTTTGAAAGATCAGTATATGCTCAGTACTATCTATGGAATGATTACAGTTTTTGTACCACTTTTGTTTTATCTTGAATTCTTGATCAGAGAATGAATCCACAATCCAGTAGTTCAGAAAACTTTATACTGCAGTAACTTGCTGAGGTCAGTTTTGGACCTCATTTTAACTGATTTTGGTAGAGAAGTGTTAAAATAACTACATGTATCAAATTTCCCTTAAAATAAGGTAAGGAGCAATGCTGTACTCCACAGAAGCAGTTGGATTATCCATAATAGATCTAAAGAAACTAGTTCTTTCTTATTGTTAATGCAGGCAATAGGGAAAGATTCATCTGATGCCACATTGTTTGCCAACCGGAGTCTATGCTGGTTGCGGCTGAAAGAAGGGGACCGAGCTTTGTCAGATGCTCATCGATGCATATTAATGCGTCCTCATTGGTCTAAGGCATGGTACCGTAAGGGTGCAGCTCACAGCTTCCTGAAGGTATTAGCTGACAGTTGGAAGCCACATCAAATTTAGTCTTGCAACCTAATCCAATAACTACATCGGTATGCACAGGACTACAAAAGAGCGGTGGGTGCGTTCGAGCAAGCACTGAAACTTGACCCTGCAAGTGACGAGATCAAGAAGGCATTAAGGTAAATCATTCTTGTTCCCTTCTAGTTCCACCTTCAGCTATTGCCCAAGTGGATTCTGTTGTCTTGTCCATCGGAACATGAGCACCTAAAATTTCGAATCACACTCTTCATACACCATTGTAATCTGTGAAAGGTATATATCTTTAGACTTTTGGTTCTTGACTTGAAACTTGCAGGGAGGCCATTGCTGCTAGCATGGAGCAAGGGAACCCTTGAACTGATTACAATCCTCGGTATCACTCATTGCCAATGAGGGCTTTGTAGAACATGTAGACCCCACGTAGTGCTGTAGAGACTAAACTTAGCAATATGCAGCTATTGTTGGCTCTTTTCTGATGATATGTAAGGTGTTTTCTGGCTGGGGCTTTGTAGAACATGTAGACCCCACGTAGTGCCGTAGAGGCTAAACATAGCAATATGCAGCTATTATTGGCTCTTTTCTGATGATATGTAAGGTGTTTTCTGGCTGGCCTGTATGCTTATCCAGCAGTAAGCAGAGCAGTGCACTGGATCGAACTAGTACTGTACATAGGCGTACTGCTTTGGTTCTTGCTCGCTCTTTTTTTCTTTCCTAGAAGAACAAACACAAACAGGATTTGGGGCCGTCTGTGGACCCTTGGGAATTCAGACTGAGAATGTTATCCTTGGTGTTGTGATGAGTGAGTGAAGGCAAGACTGAACTCTGCCCAGATGATTAACTGCAAGCCCTCTCGTCATTTTGTTGCACGTCGGCATTGGAAGGTCTTGAACCTCGCATGGTCAGGAAAGTGCTGCACTTCGCCGCTGCCAAGCTGCGCTTAGGAATTAGCTTGCTTCCATCCTGTTTGAGGAATCAGTGCAACACAATGGAGGTTGTTCTTGTGCGTGTCCTCGTAGCGTGCTCGCTAATCTAGAGCCCCTTCACTCAAGACGCCGGTCGTAGGTGCCAATCAGATTGGAATATTGTATCCCATGTATCAAGCAATATATAGATTAGTAGAGCGTCCTCAACGACAATTCACAAATGGCAAGATGGATCTTAGAAAAAAATGCAATGGGGAGTTGTGTGAGAGTTATTTATGGAAGATTGTGCTAGACTAACTATTTGGTAGTCGCTAGCTATTTGTTCTCTCTTCTTGATAGTCAATAGAATTCTTCATAGAATTCTAGCTATTTCTGAACCATTAAGGATGCCCTTATAGTTTAATGAGTCTTTTCGTATACGCCATTAAAAAAATTCGCAATTTCGTCGAGCCCCTAAAAAGTTCAATCTATCATTAGTGTCCAACTTCTAAACTTCTTTTGTCTCCATGCCATTCCGTCTCGTTTATTGCCGTTTTAGAGTCCTTACATGTGGGACCAAGCAATGAAAATGTCCACGGTACCCTTCTTTCGTCCATATCAGCTCCCATATCCTCTCTCGCAGCGTTGTCATGTTCCTCGACGCGCCCGACCGCCGCCGTTGTGCAGGCCGGGCTGATTCATGTCGGGGCCGCCCGAGATGCCGCACCGGGATGGGGCTCGACGCAAGGCCTTCCTCGCCGACGAGGACTCGCCGCCGTCGTTGTCGTGGTCGAAACGCGCCATCGACTTCGGTTGCAGCAGCACCAGCGTGGGACGCCCAAAGCGGGCGGCCGCGGTGTCCGACCCAAAGGAGGATGACGAGTGGGCTCCATCGCCATGGTGCGTGGACTACGCGTACGTGGCCGAGCTGGCCCGGTTGCTCGGTGGCGCCGCCGCCGGACGCTGCGGGACCAAGCCGACGCGTACAAGGCCGCGGAGGAGCGCCGGCGTCGCCAGCGTGGCGGCAGCGTCGACCCGGACCCCGACAGGGTTGAGCTGTGCGGCACGGGAACGCGTGTGCGCGGGGGACCTCGACCCGGCCGACGGGAACGCGTGCGCGCGGGGAAGCTCGACCCGGCCGCCGGGAACGCGTGCGCGTGGAGCTCGGTGCGCGGAAGCGCGCTTGCTGTGCCCGGCTCGTCGTCCAGCTCGCGCCACGCGGTGCCCTCCACCCCGCCGCGGAGGCAGCGCGGCCGCCGGGAACGCGTGCGCACGGGGGAGCTCCGCCGGACGCGAGCGCGCGGGGGCAGCTCCGCCCGGCAGCCGCGAACGCGAGCGCGCGGGGCAGCTCCGCCCGGCCGCCGCGGACGCGAGCGCGCGGGGGCAGCTCTGCCCGGCATCCGCGAACGCGTGCGCGCGTGGGAGCTGCAGGCCGCCATGTCGGGGCGCGAGGGCTATGGCTGTCCTCCCCGCAGCTGTGCCCCTCCCCGCCCCGCCCTACTCCCGTGGAGGAGATGGCCGTCCAGGGAGAGCCGGCGGCGCGTCTAGGGACCTCACGGGGAAGAGGACAGGAGGAAAGGCAGAGGGAGTTAGTTTGGGAGACGAGAAGTGGACCCCATCGAAGGGTAAATTGGTCTTTTGGTCTGTCCATTTGACACCGTTAGGCGGTGAAGCGGACGGAATGGCATGGAGAGAAAATAAATTTTCAACTTGGACGTGGACGTGAGTTTAAACTTTTCAGTGGCTTCGACGAAATTGCGAACTTTATAATGGCTCACGAAAAAGACTCTAGTTTAATATACATCTCATAGTGAACAAACAAACATCATGACCCCCTAGCCAAAGGTGAAGAGAAGGAAACAACTCCCTGCGGTAGAGCCTAGAATTCGTGCTCAGAGGAGCCGAAGAACAATGGTGGAGCTTAAACTTTAGCTAATTAACTTGATATAACTTTTTCATCCGTGTGCGCAATCTCACCACAAAATATCTCTCGTGTGTGGCGATGAAGTATTGACGACACATATGGAGTTAAAGCTCAATAGCGCCAACACTAGCGTTAATGGAGGGAGGCGACGGGAGGGGAGGTGAATAGATGGGGGTAGCGAGAGAGGGGCATAGGTGATGCTGAGGTGGAGGTGAGGAAGTGGCACAATCATGATCTAGGCAAAGGAGAGGAAGGGGCGGGCAAATAAGAAAGGTATAAGGAAAAGAAAGGAGAATGGAAGAGGAGGAAAAACCTGAAGGAAGAAAAAAAGAAAAAAAGAAATAATGATATAGATGTTTTACTACTTTATCTGCCATCAAAAGTAATTTTACCAAACGTTCTTCTAGAAAGTTTCGAGAGGCAGAGAAATTAAGCTACTATATCCAAGAGTTAGAGCCCATACATTTTTAGTCGAAGCCGAAACACTACCAAATTCAGTTTTACGCAATAAAGTATTATTGTATTCTAAGTGGAAAATAAACACTACCTTGCCAAAGAGATTTGCCGTAGTCACATAGTTCAACGTGTCAGCCACAGACACATGCCCCGTCAGCAGTATCTCACATTTTTCGCCAATAATGCAGTCACCCCCAATTCCTCTCCCTCGCCAAGCCACTTCGGTTCCCATTCCCAAAACCCAAAACCCCCGTCTCCACTACCCCAGCAGGCCAGCACCCGTCCGCCGCCGCCGCCGCGCCGTAGCCGCCTCGATGGCGGCATCGGCCTCCAGACCCTCGTTCCACGACGCCGTCGCGCTCCGTGCCGCCTTCGACGGCGACTTCCCCCTTCTCAAGGGTAAGCGCGCCCCGTGCCCCGACCCCATTGCAGCTACTCGAGCTCTTGCGTGCGTGCGCCCCTCGTTTCGGATGAACCACCTGCGTCCCCAATTTTGGTTTGGATTTCGCTCTCGAAAAATTTTTGGTTTGGATTTGACTTTGGCGGGCGGCTACTACGAAGATTCCCGTTGATTTCGTTCCCGATTTCTTCGGCAGAGATTCCAGGTTTTTTTTTTCACTGCTGTTTCTGCCTTGGGTAGCGATGGCGAGCGAGGTGAACCTGCACGAAGCCAAGGACGAGAAAGGGCAGGGCGTGCTGCTCCTCGCGGCGTGGAAGGGCCACCTCGAGCTCTGCAGGTTTCTGGTGGACGAACTGGGGCTCGATGTCAACTGTATGTCCGCAGGTGCGTGTGATGCCACTAGCTGAAATCCCCACTCATAGGACGTGTCCCGTCGGAGTGCTGAAATTCCTTTCAATGTAGGAGCGTCGCCGGTCCACATCGCTGCTGGCTACAGGCAGGAGAGTGTACTGAGGTACCTTCGCAGCCGCGGCGGTGACCCAGGGACGCTTGACTCGGAGGGCACCTCGCTGCTGCATTTCGCGGTCATGGGAGGTGCGCTCCTCGATCAGGTTTAAATAGGGCGTCAAGGATTCCATCTTGTGTTTGATATGGAATGTTGGCCATCTTTATCTCATCGTTCCAGGGGATTGCCAAGTTGTAAGATTGGTGCTGTCCAAGGGTGTTGATGTGGATCCACTCGATTATCTTGGTCTTGGGACGCCACTGGTGGTTGCCGCTGTCAATGACCATGTTGAGGTTGTAAAGATCCTACTGGAGCATGGTGCTGATGTAAGTTGCTTGTTTCATCGTTTCCACCTTTTTTTGGCGACATGCCCTAGGCTGGCAGCTCTAACTTTATGAATTAGACTAGCATAGGGTATCCATGGGCCATGGTGCATCTTTCTTCATTTAATTGAGAAATTCTGTTGAGGACATGCTGCAGTATACTAGACAACCTTATATTTTTTATAATTTTTTTTTCCATTATATTGCCTAGTCATAAAAACTGTGATATGTTTTATTCTGCAGCCCAACAAAGTTGTTGGTCATGTGTACTCGCCACTCATGATGGCATGCTTAGGGCATTCTTTGGAATCCATGAAGCTACTGGTTAAGGTCCACTCATTTCTTGACTTCACTTTTGATGTGGCGTGACTCAATAGCCTTGATATCTTCCAGTTGAATATGTTGTTATGAACTCGTGATTACAAAGTGACCATTCTCTCTCCAGCTATATATAAACTCTACATTGCCAAATCTATAGGCTGGTGCTGATGTGAACTTCGGTGCTCCCTCTGGACGATCCATTTTGATGACGGCAATTGACGATGGCCAAATTGACGCTGTCAAGTTCTTGCTAGAGGCTGGAGCTGATACTAACCTTGCTGATAAGGTAATCATGACTCTGGTTTTGGCTTTGCTCTTTATTTGTTACTCTAATGATAAGTTACCCCTGTGCATTCGTGTAAATTTTTATAATTCATTTTCATCAAGTTCTGCATCTCAGAATCATGGTATCTGATTGTCTAGAGCAGGACAGTAAAATTCCAATGTTGAACTGTTAGTCTAGTTGCACCTATTACGATTTCTTGCACTTCATCACTAATTAGAATTTTTCTATATTTCCTTCAGATCATGGCATTCCTCTTATCTAGAACTATTAGTTCAATAAATCAATAAATAACTATCTTTTTCATCGAAACAATTGTGTTTTTTTAATATTTCTTTTTGTGTTCATCCCACATTGTATTACTACTACTAGATTTTCTTTATGATGCAGGATGGCAAATCCCAATCATGTACGCGGCAGTCAATGGCAACGCGAGCTTGTTGAAATTTTGTTTCCTAAGACAAGACCAGTTCCATCTATGCCGGACTGGAGTGTTGATGGGATTATTACAAGTGCGAAAGATCTGCTTTTCAATGCTCTTGTAAGAAGTTTCTTTTGGGCACAGCTCTCTCAGCCATGATTGCTGTAACACACTTTTGTTAACTTTAGCATTTTTAATGTTGGGACCCCTTGAATGCATGTCATTTTTGTGTAACTGCGCATGTTGTCGTGTTTAGGATGCAGCTGTGCTGGAAGAAAGGATAGCTGATGCTAAGTCACAAGGAAAGGAAGCTTTTGCAAAAGGAGAGTACGCTACAGCAGTTTACTTCTATTCCCTGGTAAATTGTTAAGCCCATCTAAACTATATTCTCGTTTGGAACTATACAGGATGCTTTTTTCTCTCAAAAACGCAGGAGAACTGAGCTTCATTATATTAAGAAGAAAGAACTATACAGAATGTTGCATGGGTAGCTGTTAATAAGTTGTTCTCCTTAATGATGGAAGCCGATAGTTTATATCGGTTTCTCCATAGTATTTTTACACTGCATTGTGTATAGTTTACCAAGAGTACACTTATGTTACCACTGTTTTCTAAATAAGATTCTGTACTTTTTTATTAGTTCAGAAAAGTGTAAAACTAACAAACTAAAAAGGCCCACTTTCAATATCTATTGAGTTTGCCCTTCATGTACTTCATAACAAGTTATTGTTAGCCCGCAATTTCAGTACAATTTCAGAGAAGTTCGAAGCCCAAATAAAACTGGTTAAACCTTAAAATCAACTTGCAAGATGCTGAATTCATTTTATAAGTGATAAAAATAGCAACAATATTTAAAAATGTGAAAAAATCGGTAAGCTTCTGAAGATATTTAAAGGTAAATAAAAGAATTTTGGCCCACAACACCTTTTGTTTGATTTTGGAATTCGTAGTAGAATAGTATAATAGAAAATTAGCATGTCATTTGAAAGTTTTGGAATTAAAATGTGAGATGTGCCAACAAGATTTACTTCAGTAAAATCTTGCTCAATATTTTTTGAAAGATCAGTATATGTTCAGTACTATCTAAGGAATGATTACAATTTTTGTACCACTAGTGTTTTATCTTGATCAGAGAATGAATCCAGTAGTTCAGAAAACATTATACTACAGTAATTTCCTGAGGTCAGTTTTGGACCTCATTTTACTGATTTTGGTAGATAAGTGTAGAATTAACTATTACATGTATCAAATTTCTCTTAAAATAAGGTAAGGCAGCAATGCTGTGCTCCACAGCAGTTGGATTATCCACAATAAATATAAAGAAACTAGTTCTTTCTTATTGTTAATGCAGGCAATGGAGAATGGTTCATCTGATGCCACATTGTTTGCCAACCGGAGCCTATGCTGGTTGCGGCTAAAAGAAGGGGACCAAGCTTTGTCAGATGCTCATCGGTGCATATTAATGTGTCCTCATTGGTCGAAGGCATGGTACCGTAAGGGTGCAGCTCTCAGCTTCCTGAAGGTATTAGCTAGCAGTTGGAAGCCATGTCAAATCAAATTTAGTCTTGCTACCTAATCCAATCCCTACACCTGTATGCACAGGTCTACAAAGGAGCGGTGGATGCGTTCGAGCAAGCACTGAAACTTGACCCTGCGAGTAACGAGATCAAGAAAGCGTTAAGGTAAATCGTTCTTGTTGCCTTCTTGTTCCACCCTTCAGTTATTGACCAAGTTGTTTTTATTATCTATCGGAATATGGGCATCTAAATTTTGAAATCACACTCTTTGTACACCGTTATAATCTTTTTGTGTGTTCATAGGGGTACACCGTTATAATTTCTGAAAGGTATCTTTAGACTTTTGGTTCCTGACTTGAAAATTTGCAGGGATGCCATTGCTGGTATGGACTATGGAGGGCGCTGGTGCTAGCATGCAGCAAGGGAACCCTTGAACTGATAATCCTCTGTATCATTCAATGCCAATGGGACTTTGTAGAACATGTAGAGCCCATGTACTGCCTTAGGGACTAAACGTAGCAATATGCAGCTATTGTTGGCTCTTTTTTGATGAACTCTTATAGCTGGCCTGTATGCTTATCCCATATCCCGCAGTAAGCAGAGCAGCGCACTGGATTGAACTAGAAATGTAGATATGTACTAGTATATTGCTCTGGTGCTTACTCGCTCCTTGGAAGAACAAACGGGATATATGGTCGTCTGTGGGTCCTTTGGGAAGAATTCAGATGGAGAAAGTTTTCCTTACTGTCAAGGCTCTCGTCATTTCATCGCAGACCTTCTCTATACTTCGGCGATGCCCCGCATTCCGATTTGGCTAGTACCATCCTTTTTGCCGTGCAGCATGTTCAATTCGATACTGATAGGAGAAGAACCCGACTCCTGGTCGTGGGTGCCAATAAGATTGGATACCACATATCGAGCAAGATATAGATTAGCGACTAGGCAAGTACGATTTAGATATAATCCTTAGTTTAATCTACATTTCATATAGTGACTGAACAAATGCCATGAGCCAGCCAAAGGTGATGAAGAGGAGGAATAGCTCCGTGCGGCAGAGCCCCAAAATTCATGCTCAGAGGAGCCGGAAAATGGAGGGGAAGCTAAAATTGTAGTTTTGTACGGCTGTCCTCCGTGCACACAGGCTCACGCCGTAACTTGTTCACTGCGACATAGGTGTGGACGAAGGGAGGGGATGGGAAGGGGAGGCAGATGCAGGAGGTAGCAGAAGGAGGGGTCCGGGCAGTGCTGAGGTGGAGGTGGCGTGGCCATGGCCTAAAAGAAAAAGAAAAAAGAAAGAAAAAATAATGACATTATAGACGTTTCACTATTTTATTTTATTTTATCTCTAAAATTGTTTTACCGAACTTTCTTCTAGGGGAGTTGCCCAGAGCCAAAAAAAAAAAGCTGCTCTATCAAAGAGCTAGAGCCAGGACAGTTTTAGTCGGAGCCAAAACTCAACCAAACTCATCCTTATTATGCAATAAATTACTACTAATACAAATTTATATTTATATATAAACAATATGCCTGCAGTCCTATTACTTATGAACTGTTCTAGTGAGCCCTGTCACGTTTCCTCAATTCACACTATAGGAAACAAAGTGTTCTTTGACTTCAACTATTTCACTGTACACATACTGCATCTTTGGCCGATCTTTTGGTGTTTCTTGGGAGCATAGTAATCCAAGGTTTAGCAGTTGCAAAATAGACTTCTGCACCTCTGTGCTGGTGGTTTGTTCCTGTGATTGACTACGGCTGCTGAGATCTGTGATCTCTTTACAGAGATCAGCATCCAGAACCTCGCCAATCTGTGGCAGTGCTTCCTCAACATATTTGTGTAGGGTGAAACCATCGTCAAACGATTCATCGGTAGTACTTTTACCAGTGAGCATTTCC